>CAUYUJ010018232.1:28927-78927 GCA_963575745.1 Prorocentrum cordatum | reverse complement strand
GTCATGCGTGCGTGAACCCGAGGAACGCGTGCGCGCACGAGAATGTACACTTGCTTGCACGAACATGCGAACGCGAAGGACAAGCGGCAGCGCAGAGTGACACGGATTGGGCAACGAAGGGGAGATTGCACGGCTCCCAGACCTACATCCCTCCTCGAAAGCGAACGCAAGTTTTCCCAACGACATGGCGACGCACCCGGGCCCCCATCTCCATGTTGACGCCGGCACTGGCGACTGTTTTTTTTGGTTGACCCCGCGGGCCGCGCTGCGCGCGTCCATCAACATTGACATTCGGGTCGAAGGGGTCGGATCAAAACTTGCGTTCGACTTCGAGAAGGGTTGTAGGCCACAAAACTTGGCGCAGCGCGCCCTGCGATGCACGGCGCGCGGCTACCTTCGCGTCCCCGAGGATGCCGCCCTGAAGAGGGGCAGCCAACCACGCGGCGCGCGAGGCGCGAGTTGTCTTCGCGCCACCTGGCGGACTGGTGGGAACCCCGCGTCACGATCAGCGAAAGCATGCTGGGAGAAAGGGCCCAACCCAGACCACCGAGGTGCACAGGAAGGTCACGACGCGCCCCCTCCGGGACAAGTCCACAGCGCGCGGGTTAGTGCCTGCGACCAGTCGACGGGCGAGAGGAGAACTCCCACCAGCCTTCTGGGCGTAGGTGGTTTGACGATTTGTTATTTTCTCCCGTCCAATACTCCTCTTCTCCAAGGCCTGGGCGAAGGGTTTACACCTGCCCCTTCCCCATCCCGTGGGCCTGGAAGGGGCAGGAGACGGAGGTGTTAGAGGGTGCGTTTCGGTCCAAGATGGCTTCAAGATGGCCCAAGTTACCGCAAGGTGGCTCGGGACAGCCCCCAACAGACCTCTAGGAGGCCCCAAGAGGGCAAGAAGAGGCAACAAGACGGGTTCCAAGTGCCGAGGCCTCCAAGAGGCCAAACCTTCTTGAAACCTATGGAAATTCAATGATGCCTGCCTTTTCGCCGTTTCGTATCCGATTCACTTTTGAAACGTCAAGGCTGTCCCAAGATGGCCCCAGAGACTCCAAGGAGGGGCCCAAACTGGCTCCAAATGGCCTCAAGAGCACACCCAAAAGGTTCCAAGGACGCGCCAAGAGGATGGGGGACACTTGATTGCCTCAGGAGGCCTCCCGGACCCTCAAAGAGCTCCAAGGGGGCCCCAAAACTCCTCACAAGAACCCAATGGGGGCCCAAGAGTGCCCCAAGAGGCCCCACGGGCACCTCAAGACGGCACCAAGATGACCCCAAAAATCGATCAAAAACCTCTCACAACAACATATCACCAAAGCCTGATTTCTCATCCTCCTTGTCATCGTCTGTTCCTCCCTCTCTCCCTGCATCCTCCCTCCTCCTCATCATCATCATCATCCTCATCCTCCTATTGCCACCTTCCTCCTCCTCCTCCTCCCCCTCCTCCTCTTCCTCCTCCTCTTCCTCCTCCTCTGCCTCCTCCCCCTCCTCCGCCTGCGCCTCCGCCTCCGCTTCCTCCGCTTCCTCCTCCTCCTCCTCCTCCTCCTCCTCTCCTCCTCCTCCTCCTCCTCCTCCTCCTCCTCTCCCTCCTCCTCCTCCTCCTCCTCCTCCTCCTCCTCCTCCAACTCCTCCTCGTCCTCCTCCTCTTTTTCCTCCTCCTCCTCCTCCTGCTCCTTTCCCTCCTCCTCCTAAGCCTCCATTTCCTCCTCCTCATCATCCCCGTCATCATCCTTCTCTTCCTCATATTCAGCAACCCTATTTGCTATAGGAAATACTAGTACTGTTATTGGTAGTGCTATCAAGATTATAATTGAATGATAGGATTGGCACTACTATTACAACTAGCACTACTACTACTACTACTACTACTACTACTACTACTACTACTACTACTACTACTACTACTACTACGACTACGACTACTACTAATACTAACTACTACTACTACTACTACTACTACTACTACTACTACTACTACTACTACTACTACTACTACTACTACTACTACTACTACTACTACTACTACTACTACTACTACTACTACTACTACTACTACTACTACTACTACTACTACTACTACTACTACTACTACTACTACTACGACTACTACTACTACTACTACTACTACTACTACTACTACTACTACTACTACTACTACTACTACTACTACTACTACTACTACGACTACTACTACGACTACTACGACTACGACTACGACTACTACTACTACTACTACTACTACTACTGCTACTACTGACTACTACTACTACTACTACTACTACTACTACTACTACTACTACTACTACTACTACTAACTACTACTACTACTACTACTACTACTACTACTACTACTACTACTACTACTACTACTACTACTACTCTACTACTACTACTACTACTACTACTACTACTACTCTACTACTACTACTACTACTACTACTACTACTACTACTACTACTACTACTACTACTACGACTACGACTACGACTACTACTACTACTACTACTACTACTACTACTACTACTACTACTACTACTACTACTACTACTACTACTACGACTATTACTACTACTACTACTACTACTACTACTACTACTACTACTACTACTACTAGTAACATGCTTACTCATAGTACTAATACTGTCAATAGTATTACTACATCCGCATCCGTATTAGTATTGTTGGACTCAGTGATAGTATAACGCGTATTACACATACGTGTAATAGTAGTAGTATAGTGATACGCGAATTATACATACATTCCATATTATCATTACGAGTACCATCAGTATCATTATTACGAACGATAGCATTACTATTACTCATACCATTCGTATGAATCGGATCATGATTAGTAATGGAATGTTTCATGTGTGTGTCTTACTACTGTTACTAGCAGCAGTACTTGTACTACTGGAATTACTCGTGTTAGTGATATTACTGATTATCTTACCATCCCTAGTGTTGCTAGTATGGTTACCGTTGCTATTATTATTACTAATATCATCCTCACAAGACACATGAAAATGACTATGAACAACATTTTGACTAATATGAACATGATGTGTTACTCTTACTACTAATCGCGTTCATAGTCGAATTACTAGCATTGCTATCTCCCAGAAGATGCCTCTGTTGAAAGAAGAGGAGAGAGAAAAAAAAAAAAAAAAAAAAAAAAAAAAAAAAAAAAAAAAAAAAAAAAAAAAAAAAAAAAAACGAAATTTGACCATTCGTTAGAGCTCTAGTATTATTTTTTCCCGTGATATTCGATCTTATTCCCGCTCGCCATCTTGATCTCAGCTCGATCGGGTGAATATTACTATCGGAAAGCACGGTGGCGGGATCGGCCGTTTCGAGTCATCTTGATACGCGATGACGGTTTTCTGAACATCACTCGAGCTTTAGGACAGCTACAGAGCTGGTAAGCACAGCTAATCGATGTAGAATGATTAGGCGCGTTCGCCTGTTGAATCCAGAGGTCTGAACTCGGTCTGCTCGCCGAGCTAGGTCCGCAAACCTATTCGTATTATTTGAGTCATCTTGACAGAAACTCTCGGTTTTCTGTACTTAACTCGAGCTGTAGGACAGCTACAGAGCTGACATTTACAGAAACCGATATAGAATCATCAGTTGCGTTTGTCTGTCGAATCCAGAGCTCTGAACTCGGTCTGCTGCGCGATCCAGAATCGCGAAATTATTCGTATTGGTCTAGTCATCTTGAGAAGTGCTCTCGGTTTTCTTCACTCAACTCGCGCTGAGGGGGGCTACAGTGCTTGTTGTCACAGGAATTAATTTGAAGAGAGCAGGCGCGTCCGCCTGTCGAATCCAGAGCTCCGAACTCGGTTTTCTTCTCGAGCTATGTCCGCGAAACTATTGTATTTTTCGAGTTATCCTGAGAGGTGCTGTCGGTTTTCTGCACTTAACTCGGGCTGTAGGGGGGCTGCAGGGCTGGTAATGACAGGAGTCGGTTCGCAGACATCAGACGCGTCCGCCTGTCGCATTCAGAGGTCAAAAAATATTCACTATGAGTCGGAATGTTGGTAGGTGCCGTCGGTTCTCTGAACTTCAGTCGAGCTAGGAAGCTCTACGAGTCTCCCGGCGGTAACCAAGGTTGACGGTTTACCGCCGGCGCCCAGTTGGCGGGCCTGAGGAAAAGAGAGGATGTGGTAACCCGGGGTCATTTTTTCACTTTACGCAAAATTTTGAAATTCGTTTTGAGAACCCGTATTTTTCTCACGTGTGGCGGGCTGTGCCGCGTCTGCCAGTAAAATTTTCAGGTCCGTAGCTGCAGTATAACTATCAAAAGACTTGAGGGAACCGACTTTGAATGGAAACTAAAAAATCGTGTTTTTCTAATTTTCCTGCACTTGCTTCAGAAGCTTCCTAAAGTGTTCCCAGAAGCGCTGTGCATCAAAAGAGCTCTACGAGGTGCCCGGCGGTAACCTGGTTGACGGTTTACCGCCGGTTCTCGTTGGCAAGAAAAATCTCGACGGAACTTTTGCTGACTTTTGGTCGGTTAAAAATTTTGTTCTCAAAATTTGACTATTCGTTAGAGTTCTAATATTTTTTCTTGTGATATTCGATCTTATCCCCGCTCGCCATCTCGATCTCAGCTCGATCGGGTGAATATTACTATCGAAAAGCACTGTGGCGGGATCGGCCGTTTCAAGTCATCTTGACATGCGCTATCGGTTTATTGGACTTAACTCGGGCTTCAGGACAGCTCTAGAGCTGGTAAAAACAGCTAATCGATCAGAATGATCAGGCGCGTTCGCCTGTTGAACCCAGAGGTCCAAACTCGGTCTGCTAGCCGAGCTAGGTCCGCAAACCTATTTGTATTATTCGAGTCATCTTGACAGACGCTCTCGGTTTTCTGTAGTTAACTCGAGCTACAGCACATCCACAGAGCTGATACTTGCAGAAACCGATTGAGAATCATCAGTCGCGTTTGTCTGTTGACTTCAGAGCTCTAAACTCGGTCTGCTGCCAGATCTAGGTCCGTGAAACTATTCGTATTGTTCAAGTCATCCTGAGCGTTGCTCTCGGTTTTCTGCACTCAACTCGGGCTGTAGGGGGGCTGCAGGGTTGGTAATTACAGCAATCGATTCGGAGACATCAGACGCGTCTGCCTGTCGCATTCAGAAGTCTGAATTCAGTCAGGAAGCTCTACGAGTCCCCCGGCGGTAACAAAGGTTGACGGTTTACCGCCCGCGCCCAGTACCTCGTAGAGCTCTATTCCGGCGCGGGGTGGAGCTAGTTGGCCCAGCCGGCCGAGGCGGAGAATGACTCGTAGAGCTTCCCTAAGCTAGTTGCTGGAAGCTTAAGAGTAATTCCGGCGCGCTGGAGAGCTAGTTGGCAAGAAAAATCTCGACGGAACTTTTGCTGACTTTTTGTCGGTTGAAAATTTTGTTTTCGAAATTCAACAATTCGTTAGAGCTCTAGTATTCTTTCCCGTGATATTCGATCTTATTCCCGCTCGCCATCTTGATCTCAGATCGATCCGGTAAATATTACTATCGAAAAGCACTGTGGCGGGATCGGCCGTTTTGAGTCATCTTCATACGCGCTGACGGTTTTCTGAACACAACTCGAGCTTTAGGACAGCTACAGAGCTGGTAAGCACAGCTAATCGATGTAGAATGATTAGGCGCGCTTGCCTGTTGAATCCAGAGTTCTGAACTCGGTCTGTTATTCGAGCTAGGTCCGCAAACCTATTCATGAAATTCGAGTCATCTTGACAGGAACTCTCGGTTTTCTGTACTTAACTCGAGCTCTAGGACAGCTACAGAGCTGATATTTACAGAAACCGATTCAGAATCATCAGTTGCGTTTTCTGTCGAATGCAGAGTTCTGAACTCGGTCTGCTGCCCGATCTAGAATTGCGAAACTATTCGTATTGGTCGAGTCATCTTGAGACGTGCTCTCGGTTTTCTTCATTGAACTCGCGCTGAGGGGGCTACAGTGCTGCTGGTCACAGGAATCGATTTGAAGACATCAGGCGCGTCCGTCTGTCGAATCTAGAGCTCGGAACTCGGTCTGCTGCCCGAATTAGGTCGGCGAAACTACTGTATTGTTCGAGTCATCCTGAGAGGTGCTGTCGGTTTTCTGCACTTAACTCGGGATGTAGGGGGGATGCAGGGCTGGTAATGACAGGATTCGATTCGCAGACATCAGACGCGTCCGCCTGTCGCATTCAGAGGTCAAAAAATATTGACTATAAGTCGGAATGTTAGTAGGTGCTATCGGTTTTCTCAACTTAAGTCGAGCTAGGAAGCTCTACGAGTCTCCCGGCGGTAACCAGGTTAACGGTTTACCGCCGGCGCCCAGTGTGACAACTTTTGGGTGGTTTTGCGAATATTTGAAAGATATTTGACAATTCATTTTCAGAACACAGATGTTTCGCCCCTGTAGTAACTCGTAGAGCCTCCCTTAGCAAGTTATTGCTGGAAGCTTAAGAGTAATTCCGGGGCGCTGGAGAGCTAGTTGGCAAGGAAAATCTCGACGGACCTTCTGCTGACTTTTGGTCTTTTGAAAATTTTGTTCTCGAAATTCAACAATTCGTTAGAGCTCTAGTATTCTTTCCCGTGATATTCGATCTTATTCCCGCTCGTCATCTTGATCTCAGCTCGATCGGGTACCTTTTACTGCCAAAAAGCACTCCGGCGGGATCGGCTGTTTCGAGTCATCTTGTCACGCGGTGTCGGTTTTCTCAAGATAACTCGAGCTTCAGGACAGCTAAAGAGCTGTTAAGCACAGCTAATCGATCCAGAATGATCAGGCGCGTTCGCCTGTTGAAGCTAGAGGTCTGAACTCGGTCTGCTAGCCGAGCTAGATCCGCAAACCTATTCGTATTATTCGAGTCATCTTGACAGACGCTCTCGATTTTCTGTACTTAACTCGAGCTACAGGACAGCTAAAGAGCTGATACGTACAGAATCTGATTCAGAATTATCAGTGGCCGTTGTCTATTGAATCCAGAGCTCTGAACTCGGTCTGCTGCCCGATCTGGAATCGCGAAACTATTCGTATTGTTCGAGTCGCTTGCGAGATGCTGTCGGTTCTCTGCACTTAACTCGGGCTGTAGGGGGGCTGCGTGGCTGGTACTCACTGGAATCGATTCGGACACATCTGCCGCGTTCGGCTGCGGAATCCAGAGCTCCGAACTCGGTCTGTTGCCCGAACTAGGTCCGCGAAACTATTTATATTGTTCGAGTCATCCTGAGAGGTGCTGTCGGTTTCCTGCACTTAACTCGGCTGCAGGGGGGCTGCAGGGCTGGTAATCACAGGGATCGATTCAGAGACATCAGACGCGTCCGCCTGTCGCATGCAGAGGTCTGAACTCGGTCTAATACTCGAACTAGGTTTGCCAAACTATTCGTATTGTTCGAGTCATCTTGAGAGGTGCTGTCGATTTACGCGCGTAACTCGGGCTGTAGGAGAGCTATAGAGCTCGTACAGAAGACAATCTAGAAGCATCGGGGGCGTTCGGCTGTTGCATCCGAGAGGTCTCAAATTGCCCGGGCTGAAAAACTATTTTTTCTGTGTAATTTCTTTCGACATTATAGTTGTCAGGAAGCTCTACGAGTCCCCCGGCGGTAACAGAGGTTGACGGTTTACCGCCGGCGCCCAGTGAGGTATGCCGCACTCGCCAGTAAAAGTTTCAGGTCCGTAGGTACAGTATTACTATCAAAACACTTGGGGGAACCAACGTTGGGTAAAAACAGAAAAACGTGATTTTTCGATTTTTTCGTTTCTCGCTCCAGAAGCTCTCTTGATGTGTTACGAGAAGCGCGGTGTGATAAAATAGCTCTACGAGGGTCCCGGCGGTAACCTGGTTGACGGTTTACCGCCGGTTCCCATTCCGGGGCGCTGGAGAACTAGTCGGCAAGAAAAATCTCGACGGACATTTTGATGACTTTTGGTCGGTTGAAATTCGGTTCTCGAAATTCAACCATTCGTTAGAGCTCTAGTATTTTTTCCCGTGATATTCGATCTTACTCCCGCTCGCCATCTTGATCTCAGCTCGATCGGGTACCTTTTACTGCCAAAAAGCACTGCGGCGGGATCGCCCGTCTCGGGTCAGCTTGTCATGCGGTGACGGTTTTCTCAAGATAACTCGAGCTTCAGGACAGGTACAGAGCTGGTAAGCACAGCTCATCGATTCAGAATAATCAGGCGCGTTCGCCTGTTGAACCCAGAGGTCTGAACTCGGTTTTCTAGCCGAGCTAGGTTCGCAAACCTATTCGTATTATTCGAGTTATCTTGAGAGACGCTCTGGGTTTTCTGTACTTAAGTCGAGCTAAAGGACAGTACAGAGCTGATACGTACAGAATCTGATTCAGAATCATCAGTGGCTCTTGTCTGTTCACTCCAGAGCTCCGAACTCGGTCTGCTGCCCGATATAGAATCGCAAAAACTATTCGTATTGTTCGAGTTATCTTGAGAGATGCTGTTGGTTCTCTGCACTTAACTCGGGCTGTAGGGCAGCTGCAAGGTCTGCGAAAATATTCGCATTGTTCGAGTCATCCTGACAGGTGCTGTCGGTTTCCTGCACTTAACTCGGGCTGTAGGGGGGGCTGTTGGGCTGGTAATCACAGGAGTCGATTCGCAGACATCAGACGCGTCCACCTGTCGCATGCAAGAGGTCTGAACTCGGTCTGACACTCGAGCTAGGTTTGCCAAACTATTCGTATTATTCGAGTCATCTTGAGAGGTGCTGTCGATTTTCGCACGTAACCCGGGCTGTAGGAGAGCTACAGAGCTCGTACAGAAGAGAATCCAGAAGCATCGGGGGCGTTCGGCCGTTGCATCCGAGAGGTTTGAAATTGCTTGGGCTGAAAAACTATTCTTCTGTGTAATTTGTTCTACATTGTACGTTGTCAGGAAGCTCTACGAGTCCCCCGGCGGTAACAAAGGTTGACGGTTTACCGCCGGCGCCCAGTTCCGGGGCGCTGGAGAGCTAGTTGGCAAGAATGATCTCGACGGACCTTTTGGTCGGTTGAAAATTTTGTTCTCGAAATTCAACAATTCGTTAAAGCTCTATTATTTTTTCCCGTGATATTCGATCTTATTCCCGCTCGCTGTCTTGATCTCAGCTCGATCGGGTACCTTTTACTGCCACAAAGCACTCCGGCGGGATCGGCCGTTTCGAGTCGTCTTGTCACGCGGTGACGGTTTTCTCAAGATAACTCGAGCTTCAGGACATCTACAGAGCTGTATATCACAGCCAATCGATTCAGAATGCTCAGGCGCGTTCGGCTGTTGAACCCAGAGGTCTGAACTCGGTCTGCTAGCCGAGCTAGGTCCGCAAACCTATTCGCATTATTCAAGTCATCTTGACAGACGCTCTCGGTTTTCTATACTTAACTCGAGCTACAGGACAGCTACACAGCTAATACGTACAGAATCTGATTCAGAATCATCATTGGCCGTTGTCTGTTGAATCCAGAGCTCTGAACTCGGTCTGCTGCCCGATCTGGAATCGCGAAACTATTCGTATTGCTCGAGTCATCTTGAGAGATTCTGTCGGTTCTCTGCACTTAACTCGGGCTGTAGGGGGCTGCATGGCTGGTAATCACTCGAATCGATTCAGAGACATCTGGCGCGTCCACTTTCCGAATCCAGAGCTCGGAACTCTGTCTGCTGCCCGAACTAGGTCCGCGAAACTATTCGTATTGTTCGAGTCATCCTGCGAAGTGCTGTCGGTTTTCTGTACTTAACTCGGGCTGTAGGGAGGGCTGCAGGGCTGGTAATCACAGGAATCGATTCAGAGACATCAGACGCGTCCACCTGTCGCATGCAGAGGTCTGAACTCGGTCTGATACTCGAGCTAGGGTTGCAAACCATTCGTATTGTTCGAGTCATCTTGAGAGGTGCTGTCGATTTTCGCACGTAACTCGGCTGTAGGAGAGCTACAGAGCTCGTACAGAAGACAATCTAGAAGCATCGGGGGCGTTCGGCTGTTGCATCCGAGAGGTCTGAAATTGCGTGGGCTGAAAAACTATTTTTTTCTGTGTAATTGTTTTCGACATTATATGTTGTCAGGAAGCTCTACGAGTCCCCCGGCGGTAACAAAGGTTGACGGTTTACCGCCGGCGCCCAGTTGGCCGACCCGGCCAGAAAGGACAAAGTGACAACTTTTGGGTGGTTTTGCGAAAAATTGAAGGATATTTGACAATTCATTTTAAGAAAGCAGATTTTTCGCACCTGTAGTGGGTTATGGCGAGTCTGCCAGTAAAATTTTCAGGTCCGTAGCTGCAGTATGACTATCAAAACACTTGGAGGAACCGTCTTTGGATAAAAACAGAAAAACGTGATGTTTCGGGTTTTTTGTTTCTCGCTCCAGAAGCTTTCTTCATGTGTTCCGACGATCGCCGTGCAAGAAAAGAGCTCTACGAGGTTCCCGGCGGTAACCAGGTTGACGGTTTACCGCCGGTTCCAGTTGGCAAGAGAAATCACGACGGACATTTTGGGGAATTTTGGTCGGTTGAAAATTTTGTTCTCGAAATTCAACAATTCGTTAGAGCTCTAGTATTTTTTCCCGTGATATTCGATCTTATTCCCGCTCGCCATCTTGATCTGAGCTCGATCGGGTACCTTTTACTGCCAAAAAGCACTGCGGCGGGATCGGCCGTTTCGGGTCATCTTGTCACGCGCTGTCGGTTTTCTGAAGATAACTCGAGCTTTAGGACATCTACAGAGCTAGTATGCACAGCTAATCGATTCAGAATGATCATGCGCGTTCGCCTGTTGAACCCAGAAGTCTGAACTAGGTCTGCTAGCCGAGCTAGGTCCGCAAACCTATTCGTATTATTCGAGTCATCTTCACAGACGCTCTCGATTTTCTGTAGTTAACTCGAGCTACAGGACAGATACAGAGCTGATACGTACAGAATCTGATTCAGAATCATCAGTGGCCGCTGTCTGTTGAATCCAGAGCTATGAACTCGATCTGCTGCCCGATCTAGAATCGCGAAACTATTCGTATTGTTCGAGTCATCTTGAGAGATGCTGTCGGTTCTCTGCACTCAACTCGGGCTGTGGGGGGCTGCATGGCTGGTAATCACTGTAATCGATTTGGAGACATCAGGTGCGTCCGCCTTTCGAATCCAGAGCTCCGAACTCTGTCTGCTGCCCGAACTAGGTCCGCGAAACTATTCGTATTGTTCGAGTAATCCTGAGAGGTGCTGTCGGTTTCCTGCACTTAACTCAGGCTGTAGGGGGGCTGCAGGGCGGGTATTCACAGGAATCGATTCAGAGACATCAGACGCGTCCGCTTGTCGCATGCAGAGGTCTGAACTCGGTCTGATACTCGAGCTAGGTTTGCCAAACTATTCGTATTGTTCGAGTCATCTTGAGAGGTGGTCTCGATTTACGCACGTAACTCGGGCTGTAGGAGAGCTACAGAGCCCGTACAGAAGACAATCCAGAGGCATCGGGGGCGTTTGGCTGTTACATCGGAGAGGTCTGAAATTGCTTGGGCTGAAAAACTATTTTTTGAGTGTAATTTTCATGATATATGCTCTCAGGAAGCTCTACGAGTCCCCCGGCGGTAACGAAGGTTGACGGTTTACCGCCAGCGCCCAGTGAACATTCGTTTTTGGGATCAGGTATTTTTCGCACCTGTAGTAACTCGTAGAGCTTCCCTTAGCAAGCTATTGCTGGAAGCTTAAGAGTAATTCCGGGACGCTGGAGAGCTATTTGGCAAGAAAAATCTCGACGGACCTTTTGGTGACTTTTGGTCGGTTGAAAATTTTGTTCTCGAAATTCCTCAATTCGTTATCTCTAGTAGTTTTTTCCGTGATATTCGATCTTATTCCCGCTCGCCATCTTGATCGCAGCGCGATCGGGTACCTTTTACTGCCAAAAAGCGTCCAGGCGGGATCGGCCGTTTCGAGTGATCTTGTTACGCGCTGTCGGTTTTCTCAGGATAACTCGACCTTCAGGACAGCTATAGAGCTGGTAAGCACAGCTAATCGATTCAGAATGATCAGGCGCGTTCGCCTGTTGAATCCAAAGGCCTGAACTCTCTGCTAGCCGAGCTAGGTCCGCAAACTTATTCGTATTATTCGAGTCATCTTGACAAACGCTCTCGGTTTTCTGTACTTAACTCGAGCTACAGGACAGCTACAGGGCTGATACGTACAGAATCTGATTCAAAATCATCAGTGGCCGTTGTCCGTTGAATGCAGAGCTCTCAACTCGGTTTGCTGCCCGATCTAGAATCGCGAAACTATTCGTATTGTTCGAGTCATCTTGAGAGATGCTGTCGGTTCTCTGCACTTAACTCGGGCTGTAGGGGGGTTGCATGGCTGGTAATCACTGGAATCGATTCGGAGACATCAGGCGCGTCCGCCTGTCGAATCCAGAGCTCCGAACTCTGTCTGCTACGGTCCGCGAAACTATTCGTATTGTTCGAGTCATCCGGAGAGGTGCTGTGTGTTTCCTGCACTTATCTCGGCTGTAGGGGGGGGCTGCAGGGCTGGTAATCACAGGAATCGGTTCAGAGACATCAGACGCGTATGCAGAGGTCTGAACTCGGTCTGATACTCGAGCTAGGTTTGCCAAACTATTCGTACTGTTCGAGTCATCTTGAGATGCTGTCGATTTACGCACGTAACTCGGGCTGTAGGAGAGCTACAGAGCTCGTACAGAAGACAATCCAGAAGCATCGGGGGCGTTTGGCTGTTGCATCCGAGAGGTCTGAAATTGATTGGGCTGAAAAACTATTAGAACTATTTTCCAGTGTACTTTTTTTCGACAATACATGTTGTCATGAAGCTCTACAAGTCCCCCGGCGGTAAGAAAGGTTGACGGTTTACCGCCGGCGCCCAGTAATTCCGGCGCGCTGAAGAGCTAGTTCGCAAGAAAAATCTCGACGGACCTTTTGCTGACTTTTAGTCGGTTGAAAATTTTATTCTCGAAATTCGTCAATTCGTTTCAGCTCTAGTATTTTTTCTGACCAGATTCGATCTCATTCCCGCTCGCCATCTTAATCTCAGCTCGATCGGGTAAATATTCATGCAAAAAAGCGTCGCGGCGGGATCGGCTGTTTTGCGTCGTCTTGATACGCGTTGTCCGTATCTGGTACTTAACTCGATCTGTAGGGCAGCTACAGAGCTGATTGTCAGAGAAATCGTCTGAAAAGGTCTGCGAAACCATTCGTATCGTTTGAGTGATCTTGGGAGGTGCTCTCAGTTTTCTGCACTTAACTCGGGCTGTAGGGGGGCTGCAGGGCTGGTTATCACAGCAATCGATTCGGAGACATCAGGCGCGTCCGCCTGCCAAAACCTGAGCTCAGAACTCGGTGTGCTGCCCGAGCTAGGTCCGCAAAACTATTCGTATTATTCGAATCATCTTGAGAGGTACTGTCTGTTTTCTGCACTTAACTCGATCTGTAAGGGGGCTGCAGGGCTGGTGATCACTGGGATCGATTCGGAGACATCAGTCGCGTCCGCCTGTCGCATTCAGAGCTCTGAACTCGGTCTGCTGCATAAGCTAGGTCTGCGAAGCTATTCGTATTGTTCGAGTCATCTTCAGAGATGCTGTCGGGTTTCTGCACTTAGCTCGGGCTGTAAGGGGTCTGCAGGGCTGGTAATCACAGGAATCGATTTGACGACGTCAGGCGCGTCCGCCTGTTGCATTGAGAGGTCTGAACTCGGTCTGATACTCGAGCTAGATTCGCAAAACTATTTCTATTGTTCGAGTGATCTTGAGAAGTGCTGTGGATTTTTGCACGTAACTCGGGCTGTAGAAGAGATACGGAGCTCGTGCGCATAGAAAACGCATGATGGGCGTTCGGCTGTTGCACCGAGAGGTCTGAAATCGTTTAGGCTGAAAAGCTACTGTTCTCTGCAATTTTTCTCGACATTATATATAGTCAGGAAGCTCTACGAGTCCCCCGGCGGTAAGAAAGGTTGACGGTTTACCGCCGGCGCCCAGTGGGTTATTCCGCGCTCGCCAGTGAAATTCTCAGGTCTGTAGGTGCATTATTATTATTAAAACACTTGGCGGAACCGTTTTTCGGTAAAAATATAAAACGTGATTTTTCGAGTTTTTTGAGCTCTCCTTCCAGACTCTACCTGCATGTGTACCGAGCAGCGCCGTACGAGAAGAGAGCTCTACGAGGGCCCCGGCGGTAATCTGGTTGACGGTTTACCGCCGGTTCCAGTTGGCAAGAGAAATCACGACGGACATTTTGAGGAATTTTGGTCGGTTGAAAATTTTGTTCTCGAAATTTAATCATTCGTTAGAGCTCTAGTATTTTTTCCCGTGATATTCGATCTTATTCCCGCTCGCCGTCTTGATCTCAGCTCGATCGGGTACCTTTTACTGCCAAAAAGCACTGCGGCGGGATCGCCCGTTTCGGGTCATCTTGTCACGCGGTGACGGTTTTCTCAAGATATCTCGAGCTTCAGGACAGCTACAGAGCTGGCAAGCACAACTAATGAATTCAGAATGATCAGGCGCGTTCGTCTGTTGAACCCAGAGGTCTGCATTCGATCTGCTAGCCGAGCTAGGTCCGCAAACCTATTCGTATTATTCGAGTCATCTTGACAGACGCTCTCGGTTTTCTGTACTTAATTCGAGCTATAGGACAGCTACAGAGCTGATACGTACAGAATCTGACTCAGAATCATCAGTGGCCGTTGTCTGTTGAATCCAGAGCTCTGAACTCGGTCTGCTGCCCGATCTAGAATCGCGAAACAATTCGTATTGTTCGAGTCATCTTGAGAGATGCTGTCGGTTCTCTGCACTCAATTCGGGCTGTAGGGGGGCTGCATGGCTGGTAATCAAATGAATCGATTTGGAGACATCATACGCGTCCACCTGTCGAATCCAGAGCTCGGAACTCGGTCTGCTGCCCGAACTAGGTCCGCGAAACTATTCGTATTGTTCGAGTCATCCTGAGAGGTGCTGTCAGTTTTCTGTACTTAACTCGGGCTGTAGTGGGGCTGCAGGGCTGGTTATCACGGGAATCGATTCAGAGACATCAGACGCGTCCGCCTGTCGCATTCAAAGGTCTGAACTCGGTCTGATACTCGAGCTAGGTTTGCCAAACTATTCGTATTGTTCGAGTCATCTTGAGAGGTGCTGTCGATTTACGCACGTAACTCGGGCTGTAGAAGAGCTACAGAGCTCGTACAGAAGACAATCCAGAAGCATCGGGGGCGTTCGGCTGTTGCATCCGAGAGGTCTGAAATTGCTTGGGCTGATTTTTTTGTCTGTGTATTTTTTTTCGACATTATATGTTGTCAGGTAGCTCTACGAGTGCCCCGGCGGTAACGAAGGTTGACGGTTTACCGCCGGCGCCCAGTAACTCGTAGAGCTTCCCTTAGCAAGTTATTGCTGGAACCTTAAGAGTAATTCCGGCGCGCTGGAGAGCTAGTTGGCAAGACAAATCTCGACGGACCTTTTGCTGACTTTTGGTCGGTTGAAAATTTTGTTCTCGAAATTCAACAATTCGTTTGAGCTCTAGTATTTTTTCTGACCATATTCGATATTATTCCCGCTCGCCTTCTTAATCTCAGCTCGATCGGATAAATATTCCTGCAAAAAAGCATCGCGGCGGGATCGGCTGTTTCGAGTCATCTTGATACGCGTTGTCCGTATTTTGTACTTAACTCGAGCTGTAGGGCAGCTACAGAGGTGATTATCGCAGAAATCGATTGAGAATCATTAGGCGCGTTCGTCTGTCCCATCTAGAGGTCTCAACTCGGTCTGCTGCCCGAGCTAGATTCGCAAAACTATTCGTGTTGTCGGAGTCATCTTGAGAGGTGCTGGCAGTTTTCTGCACTTTACTCGGGCTGTAGGGGGGCTGCAGGGCTCGTACGGACAGGAATCGATTCGGAGACATCAGGCGCGTCCGCCTGCCGAATCCAGAGCTCGGAAATCGGTGTGCTGCCCGAGCTAGGTTCGCAAAACTGTTCGTATTCGTCGAGTCATCTTGAGAGGTGCTGTCCGTTTTCTGCACTTAACTCGGGCTGCAGGGGCGCTATAGGGCTGGTTATCACAAGAATCGATTCAGAGACATCAGTCGCGTCCACCTGTCGCAGTTAGAGCCCTGAACTCGGCATGCTGCCCGAGCTAGGTCCGCGAAACTATTCGCATTGTTCGAGTCATCTTCAGAGGTGCTGTCGATTTTCTGCACTTAACTCGGGCTGTAAGGTGGCTGCAGGGCTGGTTATCACAGGAATCGATTCGGAGACATCAGGCGCGTCCGCCTGTTGCATTGAGATGTCTGAACTCGGTCTGATACTCAAGCTAGATTCGCGAAACTAGTTGTATTGTTCGAGTGATTTTGAGAGGTGCTCTCGATTTTCGCACGTAACTCGGGCTGTAGGAGAGCTACGGAGCTCGTGCGCACAGAAAACAATCCAGAAGCCTGAGGGGCGTTTGGCTGTTGCATTGAGAGGTCTGAAATCGTTTAGGCTGAAAAACTACTCGTTCTCTGCAATTTGTTTCGACATTATATATGCTCAGGAAGCTCTACGAGTCCCCCGGCGGTAAGGAAGGTTGACGGTTTACCGCCGGCGCCCAGCTGGCAAGAAAAATATCGACGGACCTTTTGGTGACTTTTGGTCGGTTGAAAATTTTGTTCTCGAAATTCAACAATTCGTTCTAGGTCTAGTACTTTTCCCATGATATTCGATCTCATTCCCGCTCGCCATCTTGATCTCAGCTCGATCGGGTACCTTTTACGGCCGAAAAGCAGGCAGGCGGCATCGGCCGTTTCAAGTTATCTTGACACGCGATGACGGTTTTCTGCAGATAAGTCGAACTTCAGGACAGCTACAGAGCTGGTTAGCACAGCTAATCGATTCAGAATGATCAGGCGCGTTCGCCTGTTGAATCTAGAGGTCTGAACTCGGCCTGCTAACCGAGCTAGGTCCGCAAACCTATTCGTATTATTCGGGTCATCTTGACCGACGCTCTCGGTTTTCTGTACTTAACTCGAGCCATAGGACCGCTACAGAGGTGATACTTACAGGAATCGATTCAGAATCACCAGTCGCATTTGTCTGTTGAATCGAAAGCTCTGAACTCGGTCTGCTGCCCGCTCTAGAATCGCGAAACTATTTGTATTGTTCGAATCATCTTGAGAAGTGCTCTCGGTTATCTGCACTCAACTCGGGCTGGGGTGGGGGCTACAGTGCTGGTTGTCACAGGAATCGATTTGAAGAGATCAGGCGCGTCCGCCTGTCGAATCCAGAGCTCGGAACTCGCTGGCCGAACTAGTCTGCGAAACTATTTGTTGTTCGAGTCATCATGAGAGGTGCTGTCGATTTACGCACGTAACTCGGGCTGCAGGGTGGCTGCAGGGCTGGTAATCACAGGAGTCGATTCGCAGACATCAGACGCGTCCGCCTCTCGCATTCAGAGGTCTGAACTCGGTTCGATACTCGAGCTGGGTTGCCAAACTATTCGTTTTGTTCGAGTCATCTGTAGGAGAGCCACAGAGCTCACAAAGAAGACAATCCAGAAGCATCGGGGGCGTTCGGCTGTTGCATCGAGAGGTCTGACATCGCTTGGGCTGAAAAATATTTGTTCTCTGCTTTTTTTTTCACATTATATATTGTCAGGAAGCTCTACGAGTCCCCCGGCGGTAAGAAAGGTTAACGGTTTACCGCCGGCGCCCAGTTCCGGGGCGCTGGAGAGCTAGTTGGCAAGAAAAATCTCGACGGACCTTTTGCTGACTTTTGGTCGGTTGAACATTTTGTTCTCGAGGTTCAATCATTCGTTAGAGCTCTAGTAATCCTTCCCGTCATATTCGATCTTATTGACGCTCGCCATCTTGATCTCAGCTCGATCGGGTACTTCTTACTGCTAAAAAGCGTCCAGGCGGGATCGGTCGTTTCGAGTCATCTTAATAGGCGCTGTTGGTATGTTGGACATAACTCGAAATACAGGACAGCTAGGAAGCTGGTAAACACCTTATCGATTCAGAATGATCAGGCGCGTTACTCTGTTGAATCCAGAGGTCTGAACTCGGTCTGCTAGCCGAGCTAGGTCCGCAAACCTATTCGTATTATTCGAGTCATCTTGACAGACGCTCTCGGTTTTCTGTATTTAACTTGATCTACAGAACAGCTACAGAGCTGATGCGTGCAGAATCTGATTCAGAATCATCAGTGGCCGTTGTCTGTTGAATCCAGAGCTCTGAACTCGGTCTGCTGCCCGATCTAGAATCGCGAAACTATTCGTACTGTTCAAGTCATCTTGAGAGTTGCTGTCGGTTCTCTGCACTTAACTCGGGCTGTACGGGCTGCATGGCTTGTAATCACTGGAATCGATTCGGAGACATCAGGCGCGTCCGCCTTTCGAATCCAGAGCTCCGAACTCTGTCTGCTGCCCGAACTAGGTCTGCGAAACTATTCGTATTGTTCGAGTCATCCTGAGAGGTGCTGTCGGTTTCCTGCACTCAACTCGGGCTGTAGGGGGGGCTGCAGGGCTGGTAATCACAGGAATCGATTCAGAGACATCAGACGCGTCCGCCTGTCGCATGCAGAGGTCTGAACTCGGTCTGATACTCGAGCTAGGTTTGCCAAACTATTCGTATTGTTCGAGTCATCTTGAGAGGTGCTGGTGATTTACGCACGTAACTCGGGCTGTAGGAGAGCTCGTACAGAAGACAATCCAGAAGCATCGGGGGCGTTCGGCCATTGCATCCGAGAGGTCTGAAATTGCTTCGGCTGAAAAACTATTTTTCGGTGTAACTTTTTTCGACATTATACGTTGTCAGGAAGCTCTACGAGTCCTCCGGCGGTAAGGAAGGTTGACGGTTTACCGCCGGCGCCCAGTTTTTGAGCCCAAGCGATTTGAGACCTCTCGATGCAACAGCCGAACGCCCCCGATGCTTCTGGATTGTCTTCTGTACGAACTCTGTAGCTCTCCTACAGCCCAATTTACGTGCGTAAAATCGACAGCACCTCTCAAGGTGACTCGAACAATGGGAATAGTTGGCAAAGCTAGCTCGAGTATCAGACCGAGTTCAGACCTCTGCATGCGACAGGCGGACGCGTCTGATGTCTCCGAATAGATTCCTGTCATTACGAGCCCTACAAGCCTCAGTTGAAAGCAGAAAACCGACAGGACCTCTCAGGATGACTCGAACAATACGAATAGTTTCGCGGACGAAGCTTGGGCAGCAGACCGAGTCCCGAGCTCTGGATTCGACAGGCGGACGCCCCTAATGTATCCAAATCGTTTCCATGGCTACAAGCACTGTATTTCCATACATCCCGAGTTAAGTACAGAAGACCGACAGCACCTCAGATGACTAATACGAATATTTTCGTGGTTCTAGATCGGGCAGCAGACCGAGTTCAGAGCTCTGGAATCAACAAACAAACGCGACTGATTATTCTGAATCGGTTTCTCTAAGTATCAGCTCTGTAGCTGTCATATAGCTCGAGTTAAGTACAGAAAACCGAGAGCGCCTGTCAAGATGACTCGAATAATACGAACAGGTTTGCGGACCTAGCTCAGCTAGCAGACCCAGTTCAGACCTCTGGATGCAACAGACGAACGCGTCTGATCATTCTGAATCGATAAGGTGTGCTTGCCAGCTCTGTAGCTGTCCTCTATCTCGAGTTTAATACAAAATACCGACAACGCGTATCAAGATGACTCGAAACGGCCGATCCCGCCAGTGCGCTTTTTGGCAGTAAAAGGTACCCAATCGAGCTGAGATCAAGATGGCGAGCGGGAATAATATCGAATATCACGGGAATAAATAACTCGTAGAGCTTCCCGTAGCAAGTTATAACTCGTAGAGCTCTTTGGCAAGATGAGCTAAGAGGAATTCGGGCGCAGGGTGGAGCTAGTACCTCGTAGAGCTCTTCGGCATCGATGAGCTAGAGGAATTCCGGCGCGGGGTGGAGCTAGTAACTCGTAGAGCTTCCCTTTGCAAGTTATTGCTGGAAGCTTAAGAATAATTCTGGGGCGCTGGAGAGCTAGTAACTCGTAATGCTTTCCTGAGCAAGTTATTACTGGAAGCTCAAGAATAATTCCGGGGCGCTGGAGAGCTAGTTCCCGGAGAGCTCGCTGAGAGCTAAAGGGCTTAAGATTAGAAGCCGGACGGTGGTGGTGCCCGCCAGGAGCTCCTCCACGGCGCCCCACGTTCCCCGCAGCGCCTCCAGCGGCCCGGCAACGTGTCCGGGAGAGCTTCCGGCAAGTTTCCACGCGTGCCTGCATGCGTGCAGGCACGCATGGAAGCGTTTCTGGCAGCGCTTCCGCAGCGCCCCAGGGGAGCACCCCAAGGCTCTCCAGGAACGATTTCCCGTTCCCGAGATTCTCTTCGCTCTCCGGGTTTTGGACGCTACCAAGTTGGCAAGAAAAATCTCGACGGACCTTTTACTGACTTTTGGTCGGTTGACAATTTTGTTCTCGAAATTCCTCAATTCGTTTGAGCTCTAGTATTTTTCCCGCCCGTGATATTCGATCTTATTTCCACTCGCCATCTTGATCTCAGCTCGATCGGGTACCTTCTACTGTGAAAAAGCGTCCAGGCGGGATCAGCCGTTTCGAATCATCTTGACAGACGTTGTCGGTTTTTGTAGTTGACTCGAGCTGTAGGACAGCTACAGAGCTGATATTTACAGAAACCGATTCAGAATCATCAGGCGCGCTTGTCTGTTGAATTCAGAGCTCTGAACTCGATCTGCTGTCCGAGCTAGGTCCGCGGAACTATTTGTACTCTTCGAGTCATCTTGAGAGGTGCTGTCGGTCTTCTGCACTTAACTCGGGCTATAGGGGGGCTACAGGGATTATAATCACAGGAATCCAGAGACATCAGGCGCGTCCGCCTGTCGCATTCAGAAGTATGAACTCGGTCTGCTACTCGAGCTAGGTTCGCGAAACTATTCGTATTGTTCGAATCATCTTGGGAGCTGCTGTCGGTTTTCTGCCCTCAACTCGGGCTGTAGGGGGGCTACAGGGTTGATAATCACAGGAATCGATCCAGAGACATCAGGCGCGTCAGCCTGTCGCATTCAGAGGTCTGAACTCGGTCTGCTACTCGAGCTAGGTTCGCGAAACTATTCGTATTGTTCGAGTAATCTCGAGAGGTGCTGTCGATTTTCGCACGTAACTCGGGCTGTAGGAGAGCTGAAGAGCTGATACGCACAGAAACTGATTCGAAATGATTCTGCGCGTTCGTCTGTTGCATCCAGAGTCTAAATTTGGTTTGAAAAACTGTTCGTTCTCTACAGCTTTTTTTGACATTATATATTGTCAGGAAGCTCTACGAGTCCCCCGGCGGTAAGAAAGGTTGACGGTTTACCGCCGGCGCCCAGTTGGCAAGAAAAATCTCGACGGAACTTTTGCTGACTTTTGGTCGGTTGGAAATTTTGTTCTCGAAATTCCTCAATTCGTTTGAGCTCTAGTATTTTTTCCGTGATATTCGATCTTATATCGGCTCGCCATCTTGATCTCAGCTCGATCGGGTATCTTTTTCCAGGGGGGACCGGCCGTTTCGAGTCATCTTGATACGGGCTCTTGGTATATTGCACTTCCCTCGAGATACAGGATAGCTACAGAGCTGGTAAGCACACCTTATCGATTCAGAATGATCAGGCGCGTTCGTCTGTTGCATCGAGAGGTCTGAACTCGGTCTGCTAGCCGAGCTAGGTCCGCAGACCTATTCGTATTGTTCGAGTCATCTTCACAGACGCTCTCGGTTTTCTGTACTCAACTCGAGCTAAGGACAGCTACAGAGCTGATGCTTGCATAATCTGATCCAGAATCACCAGTCGCGCTTGTCTGTTGAATCGGGAGCTCTGAACTCGGTCTGCTGCCCGATCTAGAATCGCGAAACTATTCGTATTGTTCGAGTGATCTTGAGAAGCGCTGTTGGTTTTCTGCACTTAACTCGGGCTGTAGGTGGGCTACAGTGCTGGTGGTCACAGGAATCGATTTCAACATATCAGGCGCGTCCGCCTGTCGAATCCAGAGCTCGGAACTCGGTCTGCTGCCCGAACTAGGTCCGCGAAACTATTCGTATTGTTCGAGTCATCCTTAGAGGTGCTGTCGGTTTTCTGCACTTAACTCGGGCTGTAGGGGGCTGCATGGCTGGCAATCACAGGAATCGATTTGGAGACATCAGACGCGCCCGCCTGTCGCATTCAGAGGTCTGAACTCGGTCTGATACTCGAGTTGGGTGCGAAACTATTCGTTTTGTTCGAGTCATCTTGAGAGGTGCTGTCGAATTACGCACGTAACTCGGGCTGTAGGAGAGCTACAGAGCTCGTACAGAAGACAATCCAGAAGCATCAGGGGCGTTCGGCTGTCGCATCGAGAGGTCTGAAATCGCTTGGGCTGAAAAACTATTCGTTCTCTGCAATTTTTTTCGACATTATACATTGTCAGGAAGCTCTACGAGTCCTTCGGCGGTAAGAAAGGTTGACGGTTTACCGCCGGCGCCCAGTTGGTCGACCCGGCCAGAAAGGACAAAGTGGTAACTTTTGGGTGGTTTTGCGAATATTTGAAATATTTTTGACCATTTATTTTGAGAAAGCAGATTTTTCGCACCTGTAAACGAATATGAGGGCCTCTCGGTCTTAATATGAGCTCTGTAGGCGCACATTTACTATCAAAACATTTGGAGGAACCAACTTCATCTCGACATGAAAAATGAATCTTCAATTTTTGGAGAAATGCCTCCAGAAGCTCTCTCTTTCGACTCTGAGCTCTCTCACGCGTGAACGGAGCCCTACGAGGTTCCCGGCGGTGACCAGGTTGACGGTTCACCGCCGGCGCCAGTTGGCCGACCCGATCTTAAGAGGCAATGTGGTAACTTTGGGTAGGTTTTGCTATCTTGGTGCAAAATTTTGAAGTTCGTTTTAGGAACCGGTATTTTTCTCACCTGTAGTGGGTTGTGCCGCGTCTGCCAGTGAAATTCTCAGGTCCTTTAGCTGCAATATTATTATCGTTAGACTTGAGGGAACCGTCGGCCGTTTCCCGCATCTTGACACGCGTTGACGGTTTTCTGTACTTCTCAAGATTTGGGAGAGGCACTATTTACAGAAACCGATTCAGAATCATCAAGCGCGTTTGTCTGTTCCATTGAGAGGTCTGAGCTCGGTCTGCTACTCGAGCTAGATCCTCGAAACTATTCGTATTATACGAGTGATCTGATGGGTGCTGTGGGTTCCCACTTGAATCGACTTTCGGTGAAAGCTGGAAAACGTAAGCAACCTTTCCCCATGTGTTCCAAGCAGCGTCGTGCAGACAAGAGCTCTATGAGGCTCCCGGCGGTAACCTGGTTGACGGTTTACCGCCGGCTCCCAGTTGCTGGAAGCTTAAGAGTAATTCCGGGGCGCTGGAGAGCTAGTTGGCAAGAAAATTCTCGACGGACCTTTTGCTGACTTTTGGTCGGTTGAAAATTTGGTTCTCGAAATTCAACCATTCGTTAGAGCTCTAGTATTTTTCCCGCGATATTCGATCTTATTCCCGCTCGCCATCTTGATCTCAGCTCGATTGGGTACCTCTTACTGCCAGAAAGCGTCCAGGCGGGATCGACCGTTTTGAGTCATCTTGATACGCGCTCTCGGTATATTGGACTTAACTCGAGATACAGGACAGCTACAGCTTATCGATTCAGAATGATCAGGCGCGCTCGTCTGTTGCAATCAGGTCTGAACTCGGTCTGCTAGCCGAGCTAGGTCCGCAAACCTATTCGTATTATTCGGGTCATCTTGACAGGCGCTCTCGGTTTTCTGTACTTAACTCGAGCGATGTGACAGCTACAGAGCTGATACTTACAGGAACCGATTCAGAATCATCAGTCGTTCGTCTGTTGAATACAGAGCTCTGAACTCGGTCTGCTGCCCGATCTAAAATCGCGAAACTATTTGCATTGTTTGAGTCATCTTGAGAGGTGCTGTCGGTTTTCTGAACTTAACTTGGGCTTCAGGGTGGTTACAGTGCTGGTAATCACAGGAATCGATTTGGAGACATCAGGCGCGTCCGCCTGTCGAATCCAGAACTTGGAACTCGGTCTGCTGCCTGAACTAGGTCTCCAAACCTATTGTTCGAGCCATCCTGAGAGGTGCTGTTGGTTTTCTGCAGATAACTCGGGCTTCAGGGGGGCTGCAGGGCTGGTAATCACAGCAATCGATTCGGAGACATGAGACGCGTCCGCCTGTCGCATTCAGAGGTCTGAACTCGGTCTGATACTCGAGCTAGGTTTGCCAAACTATTCGTATTGTTCGAGTCATCTTGAGAGGTGCTGGTGATTTACGCACGTAACTCGGGCTGTAGGAGAGCTAAAGAGCTCGTACAGAAGACAATCGAGAAGCATCGGGGGCGTTCGGCTGTTGCATCGCGAGGTCTGAAATCGCTTGGGCTGAAAAACTATTCGTTCTCTGCAGTGTTTCTTGACATTATATATTGTCAGGAAGCTCTACGAGCCCCCCGGCGGTAAGAAAGGTTGACGGTTTACCGCCGGCGCCAGTACTAGAGCTCAGACGAATTGAGGAATTTCGAGAACAAAATTTTCAACCGACCAAAAGTCACCAAAAGGTCCGTCGAGATTTTTCTTGCCAACTAGCTCTCCAGCGCGCCGGAATTACTCTTAAGCTCCCAGCAATAACTTGCTAAGGGAAGCTCTGCAAGTTTTTCTTAATTAGTGTCTGTAAGTATCAGCTCTGCACCTTCGAAATCTCGAGTTAAGTACAGAAAATCGTGAACGCGTGCCAAAATGACTCGCAACGCAATCAGTTCCAGCAAATATTTCCATAGAAATATTGCAACGACGGGCCTGAGAATTTAACTGGCGGACGCGCATAATCCACTACAGGTCGGAAACATACGGGGTCTCAAAACAAATCTTCGAATTTTGCAGAAGGACAGAAAAACCGACCCCAGGTCACCACATTGTCCCTTAAGGTCGGGTCTGGCAAGTTGGAACCCCCAAAAAACTAGAAAAAACACGTTTTTAGGTTTATCGAAGACTGGGCGCCGGCAGTAAACCGTCAACCTTTCTTGCCGCCGGGGACGTAGAGCTTCCTGACAATATATAATGTCGAAAAAAATGCAGATAACGAATAGTTTTTCAGCCCAAGCGATGTCAGACCTCTCGATGCAACAGCCGAACGCCTCCGATGCTTCTGGATTGTCTTCTGTACGAGCTCTGTAGCTCTCCTACAGCCCGAGTTACGTGCGTTAATCGACAGCACCTATCAAGATGACTCGAGAACAGTTTGGCAAACCTAGCTCGAGTATCAGACCGAGTTCAGACCTCTAAATGTGACAGGCAGACGCGTCTGATGTCTCCGAATCGATTCCTGTGATTACTAGCCCTGCAGCCCCCCTACAGCCCGAGTTAAGTGCAGAAAACCGAGAGCACCTTTCAAAATGACTCGAACCATACAAATAGTTTCGCGGACCTAGTTCGGGCAGCAGACCGAGTTCCGAGCTCCGGATTCCACAGGGGGACGCGCCTGATGTCTCTCAATCGATTCCTGTAACTGCCAGCACTGTAGCCACCCCACCAGCCCGAGTTAACAGAGAACCGAGAGCACCTCTCAAGATGACTCGAACAATACGAATAGTTTCGCGATTCTAGATCGGGCAGCATATCGAGTTGAGAGCTCTGGATTTAACAGACGAGCGCGACTGATGATTCTGAATTGGTTTCTGTAAGTATGAGCTCTGTAGCTGTCATATAACTCGAGTTAAGCACAGAAACGAAGAGCGTCTGTCAAGATGACTCGAATAATACGAATAGGTTTGCGGACCTAGTTCGGCTACCACACCGAGTTCAGACCTCTGGATACAATAGACGAACGCGCCTGATCATTCTGAATCGATAAGGTGTGCTTACCAGCTCTGTAGCTTTCCTGTATCTCGAGTTAAGTCCAATATACCGAGAGCCCGTATCAAGATGACTCGAAACGGCCGATCCCGCCTGGACGCTTTTTGGCTGTAAAAGGTACCCGATCGAGCTGAGATCAAGATGGCGGGCGGGAATAAGATCGAATATCACGGGAAAAACTACTAGAGCTCAAACGAATTGAAGAATTTCGAGAACAAAATTTTCAACCGACCAAAAGTCATCAAAAGCTAGCTCTCCAGCGCCCCGGAATACTCTTAAGCTTCCAGCAATCACTTGCTAAGGGCAGCTCGACGAGTTACGGTTCCGCTTAGTGTTTTGACAGTAATACTGTACCGGATCTGAGAATTTGACAGGCAGACGCGGCATAACCCACTACAGGTGCGAAAAATTTGCTTTCTCAAAATGATCTCAAATATCTCTGAAATCTGAGGAAAACCCACCCAAAGTTGTCACATTGTCTCTTCTCGTCGGGTCGACCAACTAGCTCAATCCCGCGCCGGAATTCCTCTAGTTCATCGATGCCGAAGAGCTCTACTGGGAACCGGCGGTAAAC
The DNA here is from genome assembly GCA_963575745.1 of Prorocentrum cordatum. Classification (NCBI taxonomy): domain Eukaryota; class Dinophyceae; order Prorocentrales; family Prorocentraceae; genus Prorocentrum; species Prorocentrum cordatum. The sequence continues at coordinate 52,546 of CAUYUJ010018232.1, read as the reverse complement.
CGTCAACCTGGTTTTTTGGTTTTCGCACCGTTCGTCCAGCAGGGTCAGCTGGCGGTGAGGATCTGTCGTGCCAAATGCACAACAGCGCTTGAGAGCGCCTCAGCAGCACTGAGTTCGGCATCGGTTATCGTAGCACCTTCCTCAAGGCACCACGCGGCTTCGCACACATCCCTCCAAACGAGGGGGGTATTGGAGGGCACAGAGTAAGGAGAGGAGGAAAGAAGAGGGGAATAAGGAGTACTCTTATTACAATCGTAATCGAGATACAAAAGCCCGATCTGAAGCCAGAACCCACATCCCGTCCCTTTGCTGCACACACCCCCGTCGAAGGCACCACGACAGGCGATAGGTTGAAGATAGCTTTCAAAGTTGAATCTGTATTCATACTCATTGTAGAAGCAATGGCCCTCACGGGCCAGGTGTGTAAGCTCGTCAGCCCGTGTGTTATCCTCCCTATACTCATGTTTGCACAGATCTCTCCCCAGCCCAGAGCATCTAATCCCCAACTCATTAGCGTTTCGTTCCATGACATCAATACATTGATCAATGCGGCGTTGATATTGTTTGTTTCGACACCGCCATCGCCCCGTCAACCATGCGTGTACTAACATGCTATCCCCTTTCATTTCAACTGCAAACCCAGGGCTGATGATGTCCCACACGGTTTGTCTTTCATTGATCGTGGCCAGACGCTTGGCCATCCTCGCGGCCTCTTTCTCACTCTGTGCACGTCCCTCCTGTCCGATCTCCTCTGGCGGCGTACTCTGGATAGCGGTCCCTTTCCAATTCTGAACGAAATACTCAAAGGTCTTTGTTTTATTATATGTGCATAATATATTCTGCCACATGTCGAGAAAAGCTCTGAATGAAGGAACCACAGCCTGCCACCACATAGTTCCGTATGATAATATATATGGATACTGCCAGCTCCTCTGACCCACGCTCTCAGGTCCACTGCGTATTCTCTTGCCAGATGATGCCTGCGTGCGATTTGCATGCAGACGAAGACATTCACTCAGAGTATCCCTGCGCGTAGTCCATTCAACATTATACATCAGAAGGCCTCTGCGAGAATCAACATATGCACGATTCTCCTGAGATTGGGCCATACTGCATGCAGGAGGCGGGGAGACGGAAGGCTCAGAAGCAAGCACAGAGGTCGCCGTCTGACTCCCCGATATTGTACCTCCAAAACCTAGCCTCAATCCTGAGAGCCTGCGTCTTTTGAGATTCTGTCTATTGATGTCCGTTCTCTGAATATTGATATGTTGTGCCAAGTTTTGAGAGATAACCTCCAGTCTATGTGTCAAAGAATCGGCATCCTGTGCAATATGTGTCATATTCTGCTCCAATGGTTGTGATGATGGTCCCTCAAATCGGACTCTTTTCTGTGAAGGCTCGGCCCCGTCGTCAGTCCTCGGTGTCGCCACGTCTGCGGTAGGTGAACACCGCGCACGTGGGTCAGAAAGAATATAATTGCGAACACTCAGCATCATCGTCCAGCTCTTCCATGCAATCATCTGCACGGCCGAAGGGAAGCTCCCGCTGGCGAAGTGCGAGCGTACCTTGTGGAGCATCTGGGGTCTCCAAACACCCCATGTGACGTCGGGTGGCTTGCGTCGGCACCACATGCGAAGCAAGCACACGCCTTCAAAAGCGTGAATAGCACGGACGGCCTCGGCATCTAGCGTGATGACTTCTCCCGCAAACAGGAGCCTCGACTGAACCTGATACTGATATCGTCGATATTTGTGCTTCAACGGTACAGCCCTGCATCCAAAATATGATATCTGAGCAAAGAAAGCGCCACGTGCACATTTGAGACGATGTTGGAGATCTTCGTGGCCCTCATGAAAGCTGCTGGAGACTACACTGCCTAAGATATTGAGTGACTCAACCTGTTTGAACGATACCTGCTGGTCCCCAACCTGAGCCCAAATTGGTGTCCTGTCAGGAGTGCCACAACGGAGGACCTGCAAAGACGACGCCTTCCAACTCATCCCCCAATCATTTAGGGCCACCGTGAATACATTGACGATGTTCTGGATCTCCGTCGGGCCCCTCCCCACAAGATAAAGATTATCAGCCCATAGTGCATGATTGTATATATGATAGGTGCTGGGGTCATGAGGGTTGGGGATCTCATATCCTATCTTGCGGGCGTCAAGGGAGGCAACAACGCTGGCCCACATGGCCACCGTCACGATGTTGAAGGCCAGCGGACTCTCTGTTCCCCCTGTTCTCAAGCTTTTATCCCAAGACACACCACGAAGCTCGATACCCTCGAAGAGGATCGTGCAATTCGTTTCGACGAGCGGCTCGAGCAAAGCGTACTGCAGGCGTGCTGGTATCTCAAGCTTATCCATCGCCCGTGCAAGCGTGCTCAAAGTCACATTGTCGAATGCCCGTGCAATATCCGCCGATGCAATCCACGCGCTCTGGTCCTTGCCCCAGATGGATGCGTGCTGGGCGATACCCTTGAGAGCAGCAGCGATCTCCCAAGTGTGTCTACCTCCTGCAAAGCCGTACAACCCGAGCTTGCCTTTCCAAAGAGCAATCCTCTCCTCAATCAACAGCGTCACTGATGTGAGGTACCATTTCCCCAGGGTGTTAGACACAATAAGATTACGAGTATCCTCAAGAGAGTTCATCTCCGACATCTTTGGCATCAAATTCAAGTACACATCACACCACGAACTGGGGGTACGTCTTGCCCCTGAGAAAATATCCTGAAATACTGCAATGATTCTGCGAACACAGCGCCAGGGCAATGCTTTCAACAGCTCAATACTGACCCCATCCGGCCCGCAGGCCTTGCCACTGCGAAGGTGTGCGCGCGCACGATAAACAATAGATGGCGTGAGTGTGAGAGCCTCTGCGTGGCTATGGAGAGCAGCGCGAGCACGAAGATTGCGTACAAGTAATATGTTACGTTCACGCTCCGTGTTACATGTCATAGTGCGTGCCGCATGTGCCTTGACCTCCTCCTCCCACGCCTCCCTGTCCTCCGTCACGATACCCTCCACCTTCAGCTTGCGCACTCTCGTCCTCCTCCCTCTCCTCGTAGGTTCCACCGAGAACTCAGCTTTCTGTCGATTGTATTCGGCCTGTAGGGGACGAAGCTGTCGTCTAACCTCACGACGTGCCTGAGGATCCCCTCTGAGCTCACGAACTTGTTTCTCAAGAAGGGCCTGCTGTGGGGTCCTCGTCGGGGGCGGCCTACGATACCGCGGGGCACATAGGAGGGGGAGAGCATGATCCCTGATGGTTTGGGCGAGCTCCTCGGGGCGCTTGTGGGGAAACTGCACGTCAGTCATCACTCTGTACATGTCCTCCTCCCGATGTGTCTCGAACTGCTTGTGTGCACTGTGATGTCTAGGTGCTGGTCGGTACCGAGAGGGGGGCCTGGATTCCACATCTATTTCCACGGAGAGCAAAGCGTGATCACTGAAGCGGGCATCTGGTGCTTCGTACAGCATGTCCACTTTCAGATCTACAATGGAATCGCGCCAGCAAGTTGGCACCATGACATAGTCTAGTACTCGCTGAACTCTTGGCCCAACTCGTCTGCCGAGAGGTTCAAATGTGGGCATTCTCTGAGTTCCGAGCGTGTTGACTGCACAAAGCCGCATCGTCTGCATGAACCCCTCCATCTCCTCCCTCAGATGATCTTCCCTCCACCTTCTTTGCTCATGGTCCCCCTTCACTCCGTACCCTCTGTGCATGGCAATGGACAAAGCTTCGCCTGCGTGGATGCCGAACCTGGTGTTCAGTCCAGGCGTGAGCTCCACATTCGCATCACATGCTAGCACGAGTTTGTATCCCGACCCGTGTGTAGAGGTGAAGCTTGTGAAAGCATTCCTAATATTGAGTAGCATCTCAGATTGGACCTCCAACGCATCCTCGCGATCTGCATGTGGAAAATACGCTGATACTAAGAAAACACACGGACGAGCAAGTACAACAATAGAAACCCGATTGTACTGGAAGCTAGCTTTGATGTTGTGCCTTTGCGGCCCCCTGATGGCCACTCCAGCAAGCATGCAAGTTGAGAGATACGATTCCCATCCCAACTTTCTAAAAGACTCTGAATTATGTGCGAGATGCTGGCACTCCTGAAGACATACGATATTGACCCCAAGTGTAGTAAGCAATCGCATGCAACTGAATCCCCTATCCTGGCTCTTTCCAAGTTTATTGATATTCAAAGTCCCAAGCTGCACGAGTAGGGAGCCAGGCGACCTACCCTTGGAACCCTTTGAGCCCCGTCAACGGTTGAGTGCCGTTGTGAAATCCTCGTACGTGCACGAGATGTTGGTATTGTGTCTGATCGCACCGTCCCACGTATCACGATGAACAGTCCAGGTACCTGTGGAGATCCTGAATACGGCAACCTCCACCGGTCGGCGTGAAGGGTCCGAGGGCTTGGACCAGATGGAGCTGACCCCCTGGCCCGACCCCGTCTCTGCCTTGATGTCCATGTTGGGGTTGTTTCCAATCATCTCACGCCACGTGCCGTAGAAGCGTCCGCAGGCCGCGATATGGTCCTTCTTCCAGGGGGGAGCCTCCAGTCTGACCTTGACCGTATCAGGCGCCGTGGCCAGGTTGACAAACATGGTGGCTCTCGGTGGTGGGGTGCGGGCCAGCTGCGTGGTCGAGCGCTCCGCATCAGGCGTAAATGCATCCTCCAGGATCTGCTTGATTTCCCAAAAGACTGAGTCCTCAGTGCCTGCAACAAACTTCAGTTTAACAGAGCTCATCATGATGCGATTGCCATTGAGCCGCAGGGTTCCCAGGTCATCGAACTTGGCACTGATTTCCTGGGGAAGCATGGCCTTCACATTGATGATGAGTTGAGTGGCATCACTGTCACGCATCATCGATTGAGATCTCTGAAGTGTCGTGCCTTTCCAGTTGGTCCATCCAGTGAGCTCCACGAAGCTGCGATTCCAGTGAAGTCTTTGAGCACCACCAGGCCCCAGTGAGGCCCCTGCTGTGGTTGAAACACTGGCGTTGCTTGTCGGATTGGAGCGCAGCGATTGAAACTGCCGTTCTAACTCCGTCATCCGTGTATCTGTCTTCTGCTGCTGATTGGAAATGCGGTTGATCTCTGATCTCATCACTCGTGCCTCTTCACGTGTGACTGCCTGCCCTGCAATCACTTCATTATGCATATTCTGAAACCAGAGGGGGGAGCTTCGCTGGCCGTCAACAGGCTCTGTGTCTTCGCTTTGTCGAGTGCCTGTCGTGCCGCCTGCAGTGCGTCATCGTCCTGCGTTCCCTGATCCCCCCGATGACGAACCGACCTCTCGAATTCCGCTTCCTGTCCATTCTTTGCTACATTTGCTGGTCCACCTGGCGCAGCTGGCGCAGCCACCTGAGTAGCCATGCTTGTGTCTGTGTCAGAAAGAATGCTGGGAGGAAGCCTACCACTCACCCACGAGGGGCTCCACTGAGTATCGGATGCCGTTTTGCCGAAGATGTGTTCACCGACAATCAGACGGCCGGCAGAGCGAGGTTGATTTGTTTACCGGCCTGTTTGGCTCAAGGGAAAAGTGTCCAGTGTGCTCTGCTGCTGCCACAAGACGATGTGTTCACCGACAGTCTGAACGAGGAACAGCGTCAATGAGCAACAATGTGTTCTCGAGCGCTCCGTCGAGTCTGCACCTATGCACGATAATCTGGACAATCACTGTGCCCTCCGACAATACAGACTGAAGAAGCAGTATGCACTCTGATAATGAATGAAAGCGTACGGTGCTCAGGCAGAACCAACACTGAGATACCGTGTACAGTATGGGGAACCAAAAGCCGCCTCTCTGCACGATGCAGCTTGAAACGAGGGGACCCCCAGCGGCGAGGCCAGGCAGGGCAGGAGGTAAGCTCTGCCGCAACCTGGTTTTTTGAGTTTGAGTCAGGGCGCGGACAGCTGTGACAGCTGAGCCCTAAGACTCCCAAACGGAGCACAGGGTAGCTGGAGAGGGCAACTCTTATCATCACACTGCCGAGCCACTGAGGCATAGGCAACGGAATAGGATGCAGGAACAAGGAAAAGGATGCAATACAACATGTGAAAATGTAAAGGTGTTGGAGAGCTCCAAGCAAGATGAAGTGAGTCAGCTGCTTGGATGAAAGATGCTACCCAAAATGTGCTCCACGGCCATACAGAGCCGTTGTGCTGCAATCATCTCACAAAACATGACAGAAGCAGAGGCATCAAGCGAGACAGCTTCCTCCGCCACCAACTGCCACGTCCCGTGTACACACAAATCTATACACCATCCTGCAGCACATCCCTCCACAGAGCGACCTCCGTCGAAGAATCCACGGAGGCCGTCTAGTTTTGTTTTACTCGCATGTTCAATAAGTGAGGTATGGAACGTAACGTAACTATTTTTGGTTCTGGCCAACCATGTCAGCCTGTCAGCTCTTTCGTTTCCTTCTCGATAGATCCACTTGAACATATTGTGGCCCCAACTCGGAGGCCTCATACCATACAACACAGAGATATGCTCCAGCCTATTTTGAATGTCGCCAAGAATGTGCTTGTAGATAATATTGGATGTTGCCCAGAGACCGTTAATCCAATTCACCCCTGTGGCGGAGTCCCCAATCAATTCCATCGGTATCGAGTCCCGAGGCTCCGCATTCCACTCCGATGCATGTTCATTAATGTACGCAAGTCGTTTCTCCATCTTCTCGTCCTCCTTCCTTTGCTGCTCCTCCGTCTTCTCCCTCTCCTCCTCCTCCCTAGCATATCCCGCAGGTTGTGCATGTTTAAAGTAACAGTACCCCCACGCCTCCTCCATGTTAGTAACATCCAGTGCCCGCTTCAGAAATTCTTTCCATCCCTGACGTGAAAAGGATAACGTGTGATACCAATCCTTCCCTGATACCAACTCGAAAATGTAATGGAAGTTTCTCAACGCCAGTGGTCTCCCCCCCTCATGCCGACGCGTCATTAATGGGCGTTCTTTCCAAGGCAGCGATGCAATGAAGGCCTGCCGTCGGTCAGTCCACTCCCCCGACCATGCAAAAATACATTCTCTAGCCTGCATATGCGAGTCCCCTGTACTACGATGCTGAGGTGGAGCCACCCGTCGCCGCTTGTTTGCAGCGATTTCCTGCGACGGCAACTCAACAGAGGAACGCTTTTGCGACAGAGAATCCTGAGATGGATGGAATGTCTTTGCACGCTTATGCATCTGGGAAATCAGATTGCGCCGATGCGCGGGTAATTGTGTCTGAGAACCAGGGAGCTCAAAGGAATCAACAGCATGCATCGTCTCACACACGTCAGGATGACATCCCATTGATGTCGAGCACGCAATACTTGGTAGCACATACATGGGTTCATCCTGACGTTGTCTCTTGGCCGGCGGTGGCTCACACGCAGCAAAGACGTTGGGGCCAGGCTTGCCTGAAGAATCAAAAGTACCTGGAGGAATCTGTGCGGGTGTTGGGTTCAGGCGTTTCACAGTAAACGTACAGTCCTGAGCCCACTGCCACTGACGAAACAAGAATAGCTGCACAAGAGACGGCCGTCCCAATTCCAGGAGCATACGCCGCCCACGTTTGTACAAGTTGCATAAGTATATACTCCAATCCATGTCGGCAGGTTTCGGGCGGCGTACCATAGAACACAATATTTTACCTTCCCACGTGTGCAACTGTTTCAAAGTGTGGTGGTCCGCTGGCATGCCTTCAACACCGAAAAGTACAAAACTACGCAACCTAGATTCATAATGCTTGATTTTCTTCTGGAAGGGTACAGCACGATTCGTATAAAACTTGCGGAACTGGTTAAATCGCTTCCAACCCCGAGCCAATTTCCAAGCCACATCATGGTGTTTGTCAGTCTTGGTCGTGACCAGGCAACCCAGGCACTCCATTTCAGAGCATCGCGGAAGACACAGGGTACCGAGATCGTTCACCTGGACAACGAGGTTCCCCGTCGAGGCGCCTTCAGAGTCCTCCCCAAAGGCAAGATAGTGTAGTGAGGAATCTTTCCATCTGAAACCGTGCGTATACAGCTGAGCCGAGAAGTCCCCCACCATACGTGTGAGCTCAGTCTTTGATTTCGAGAAAAGCAAAATGTTATCGGCCCAGAGCGCATGAGTAAGATACCTCCCACCAGCCTCCACCCCCAAATCGTACCCCAACTTCTCCTCCTCCCAATTCAGTACAATCCTATCCCACATCAGTAGTGTCACACACTTCCACAGGAAGGGGGCCTCCACACTACCAGTACGTACACATGCATCCCAGGGAATACCCGTCGCCGTGGAGTCCTGAAAGGTAAAGTCCGCTGTGTCCAGGATACTGGGAGCGAGTAGCGCCAACGCCAGGTCATTGGGGAACCCAGGGATGGCATCCAAGGCCCGACTGGCCTTCTCAACCGTGACGTTATCAAAGGCAGTCTGCACATCTAATGACGCGAGGTGCAGGGTCTCATCTTTCCCCCACTCCAGAGCGTGTGTGGTGGCATGCTTAAGCATGGCAGTGATCTCGTGCGTGCGCCTTCCCTTGCAAAATCCGTAGTTATGTAAATATTGTGGGACCCTTTTCAGATAACCTTCAGCAATCTCAACCAAACATGAAGTATACCATTTGCTTAGGCTGCTAAGTAAGACGAGAGCACGAGTATCAGACAACTTAGTGATATCTTTAGCTTTCGGCATCAACACCACAAGCAACTCAGACCAAATCCGAGGAGTAGGATACCGTTGAAGATACAGGTCTTGGAATAACCGAAGAATATGACGCAAACCTACCCACGTGATACGTTTCAACATAGAAGGAGAAACTCCGTCCTTACCCACCGCCTTACCACACTTTAAGCGTGATCGTGCCTGTAACAATACGGACATGGAAATGGGGGAGACGTCCACTGTGTTCGTGTCCTGCAACCTCCTCCTCCTCCTCTCCTCGATACACTCCACGTTACGTATCCCTTGCGCAGCACAGTGGTACTTGGCGAACCCGTGAGCATAGAGCGCCTTCTCCCACAACTCCCTATCCTCCGTGAGCACATCGTCATAACTCAATTTGTCCACCACCGTCCGAGCGAGCTTCCCGTCACGATGATCGTATTCGAGTCGACGACGAGTGTGTGCACGCATCTCCTTCCTTCTCTCTTTCTTAACCCTGATGAGCTCCTCCTCCTCCCCTCCTTCACGACGCAGTCGGCGATATTCATCATCAAGTTCCTTATGACGATCTGTCTTTTTGGGGATCTGCATTTTCTTTGGGACATTGGTGTATGACTCCTTGTCCTGTGTACATGCATTCAAGATAACAGGAGCCAATTCATCCGGGCAGAGACCAGATGGGTAACGAGCTGCAGCATGCAAACGACGATCAAGGTTAGCCGAAACTTGCAATTCCGAGGCTTCGTCGCAGCACCAATGAGTGAACGTTTGTCGTGGCTTCGTTCTCCAACGTCGAGTCGGAGCGGCCGATTCGGGGACAAGCAAGGTGAGCAGGGCATGGTCCGACAGGCGGGTCTTTCTGGGGTCCACGGAGCCCCTGAGTGTTGGCCTTAACCACGACACCTCCCACTGAGGCCTTTCCCAGGAGCTCGGAATACACAGGTAATCAAGAACCTTGTCCTCCTCCTCCGTCTCCTCCCTGGCCTTCCAGGTCGTACGACGGGTCCCAAAAGAATTCGAGAAAACCAAATCATAATGCCACATACATTCACAGAGCTCGTCACACATGTATTGTTGCATCCTCCTCCTACCCTGCTGGAAACCTCCACGTCCACCTCCTCCTGCATTGTCCCCTTCTTCAAATCTCTCACCCTGCACTGCAGAACCAGTCAAAGCAACATCTCCAAATACCGTGTGAGGCAGAAGCTCAACGTTAGCATCCATCCCGATGAACAAGTCCCACCCTTCCTTGGGAAACCTAACTCGGAGCGTATCCAAATCCTTTCGAAACGACTGCAATGTTTGTGTGAATAAGATATTGTGATCCCCTTTTTTTCGGCGCATGTGGTAAGTACAAGCTGGCAACAATCAACGATTGAAACACGAGAATGACATAACGATTACCCCTGATGCATTCACGTATGGAGGCTCTCCACACCCTCTTGTAGAGAACCCCGGCCTTCCCATCATTAGAAAGAGTTAAGGTGAAACCATGCTCAGAGCACCTACCTATTCCAAGGAACTGGCACTCCTGCAAAGCGAGAACTTCCGAATTCGAGGTCTTGATCTGAGCAAGCATGTCGTGGCTGTTCATGCTGCCACAGCGCCTCACGTTATACGTGCCCACGATGGCGCCATGGCACCTTCACCAGGTACGAAAGTTGAGCTTGGCCAGAAAGACCTCGCAATCCAACTTGTCATCGACCTTACGCAGCAGCTCGGCGTCAACCTTCCACCCCAAGTTAGGATCAAACACGGCAATGCATACTCCATCCGTCTTCGGCGTCGTGGCCGAAGGGTAGCCCCACACATAGCTGACAGGAGGACCCATCTCACCCTTCAGCCACTGGGATCCACTCCTGAGAGTAGCAAAGATAGCTTGACAACGACCCACGGCAGAAACATGTGGCTGCTTCCAGGGTGCTGGTTCACAGGATACGCCGAGACGCTTGTTGGCCAGGATGGGAGTGACTTGCTTCAAGTCGTGCGTGTCATTCTCAAGCTCGACGGCCCAAGAGTTGCGTATCTCCCAAATTTCATCGTTCGTCAACTTGCCACTTATAACATAGAATCGTATACGATAAAGACCATATGGTTTATTTTTGTGCTCCCGCTCGATCCTACTCATGTCGAAATGCTCCTCAGTCATCTTTCCTGTGCCACGGACAAATTTACGAATGACAGGCAGGGCATGATCCCAGGAGAGCATATCCGATGAACGAGTCTTGAGATTGCCGACTCCACCTCTTGAAGGTCGGTGATCCTCCCGCACTCGACTCCACCTCGCGCCCAACCTGTGAGTTGGATGAAGGTCGGTGTAAAATCCTCCCGCGACTCGATTCTGTGAGTTGGATGAAGGTCGGTGTAAAATCCTCCCGCACTCGATTCCATTCGCGAATTGGCGTACGATTACCATACCTGGGAGCAGTGGCCGTAGCAGAGGAGCCCGCAGGGCCCGCATAGTTACTCCAAGCATCCGTGGACCCTGATCCTGCATCACTGGGTGGACCCTTCTGCTGAAGCGAGCGGATCTGCTGCTGCATAGCAGCAATGTCAGCCTCATTCTTCTCACCACGCTGGTCGATCCGTTTCACATCCTGCTCAATCCGTGAAATTCTTTTCTTCTGAGTGTTCTGTTTAGCTAGCATAGCCTTCATCATAGCAAACTGTTGCTTCATAGGATTGCCGTCATCAAATTCCCCGAACTGCTCCTCCTCCCCACTGCTTGCCTGAATCATATCCTCATCCTCACCCTCAGCATTACTCTTCTTACAACAGGGCTCACCTGCTGGGTTTTGCTGAGACATCGCTGCGAAAGTGACGGTGTTCGAATACTTGAACTCCTCTGGAAACCCCCACTGTTCCAAGAAATTGATGTCCTCACGCGAACGCTTAGAATCTGTCGTCGTGTCGAACAGATGTCCTCACAAGAAGTACAGATGACCTCACAAGAAAGTACAGATGTCCTCACAAGAAATGGATGTCCTCACAAGAAGTCAACGGTACTCCAACGATCTGGACTGTCAATGTGTAATCTGGATCCAAAGGCACTCAGGCAAAACCGACACTGAGGCACCGTGTACAGTAAGAGGAACAAAAGGACAAAATGCCCCGCCAGATTTCGATTCCCGCGCTTCCGCCTTCCGTGTACAGTATGTGGAACCGAAGACTCCCTACTGCACAATGCAGCTCGAGACGAGGGGACCCCAGCGGTGAGGCCAGGCTGAGCAGGAGGTAAGCTCTGCTCAACCGGGTTACCGCCGGGAACCTCGTAGAGCTCCTTTCTTGCACTGCGATCGTCGGAAGACATGAAGAAAGCTTCTGGAGCGAGAAACGAAAATGTCGAAAAATCGCCTGTTCTGATCCAACGTCGGTTCCTCCAAGTGTTTTGATTGTAATACTGCACCTACAGACCTGAGAATTTGACTGGCAGACGCGGCAAAACCCACTGCGGGTGCGAAGAATCTGGTTTCTCAAAATAAATGGTCAAATCTCTTTCAAATCTTTGCAAAACCGACCCCGAGTCACCACATTGTCTCTTAAGGTCGGGTCGGCCAACTAGCTCCATCCCGCGCCAGAATTCCCCTTAGCTCATCGATTGGAACCGGCGGTAAACCGTCAACCAACTTACTGCCGGGGACCTCGTAGAGCTCTTTTCTTGCACGGCGCTGCTCGGTGCACACAAAGGAAGCGTCTGGAGCAAGACCCAAAAAAACTCGGAAAATCACGTTTTCATGCTTCATCCAAAGACGGTTGCTCCAAGTGTTTTGATAGTAATACTGCACCTACGGACCTAAGAATTTGATTGGCAGACGCGGCATAACCCACTACAGGTGCGAAAGATCTGTTTTCTGAAAATGAATGGTCAAATAGCTTTGAAATATTCGCAAAACCACCCAAACTGCTCGGTGCACACAAAGGAAGCGTCTGGAGCAAGACCCAAAAAAACTCGGAAAATCACGTTTTCATGCTTCATCCAAAGACGGTTGCTCCAAGTGTTTTGATAGTAATACTGCACCTACGGACCTAAGAATTTGATTGGCAGACGCGGCATAACCCACTACAGGTGCGAAAGATCTGTTTTCTGAAAATGAATGGTCAAATAGCTTTGAAATATTCGCAAAACCACCCAAAAGTTGCTCGGGCTCGGGCCCGGGCCCGGGCCCAGGCGCGGGCCTGGGCTCGGGCTCGGGCTCGGGCTGGGGCTGGGGCTGGGGCTGGGGCTCGGGCTCGGGCTGGCTCGGGCTCGGGCTCGGGCGCGGGCGCGGGCGCGGGCTTGGGCGCGTGCTCGGGCGCGGGCGCGGGCTCGGGCTCGGGCTCGGGCTCGGGCTCGGGCTCGGGCTCGGGCTCGGGCTCGGGCAGGGGCTGGGGCTGGAGCTCGGGCTCGGGCTCGGGCTCGGGATGGGTCGGGCTCGGGTCGGGCTCGGGGCTCGGGTCGGGTCGGGCTCGGGCTCGGGGGGACTCGGGTCGGCTCGACGAGGCCCTCGGGCTCGGTCTCGGGCTCGGGCTCGGGTGGGTTCGGGCTCGGGCTCGGCTTCGGGGTCGGGGTCGGGCAGGGTTCGGGTCGGGCTCGGGGCTTCGGCTCGGGCGGGCTCGGGCTCGTTGCTCGGACTCGGGCTCGTGCTCGGGGTGGGCTGGGGCTCGGGCTCGCGCTCGGGCTCGGGCTCGGCCGGCCGGCTCGGGGTCGCTCGGCTCCGGTCAGCTTCGAGCACTTCGTCCTGGGATTAGTGCCGTTTTTTTTATTCACGCCTCGCTTTATATTTCTTATCGTGGATTTTCACTACTCGACGAACTGGGCGCTTTATTCTTGGGTGATTTCGGGCTCGGGCTCGGGCTCGGGCTCGGGCCTCGGCTCGGGCTCGGGCGGCTCGGGCTCGGGCTCGGGCTCGGGCGCCGGCTCGGGCTCGGGTCCAGGCTCGGGCTCGGGCTCGGGCTCGGCCTCGGGCTCGGGCTCGGGCTCGGGCTCGGGCTCGGGCTCGGGCTCGGGCTCGGGCTCGGGCTCGGGCTCGGGCTCGGGCTGGGGCTCGGGCTCGGGCTCGGGCTCGGGCTCGGGCTCGGGCTCGGGCTCAGGCCTCGGCCCGGGCCTAGGCTCGGGCTCGGGCTTTGGCCTGGGTTATTTTGACCTGAGCATGTCGTTAAACTGCTCACCGACGGCAGAGAGGGAGAAATCCCATTCCAGGGCGACCAACCCGAGAACTGGCGGGCCACTGGACCCGGGAGCAATCCATTCCTAAGGGGAGACCGGACCCACAAGCCGGCGGGCGACCAACCCAAGAACTGGCGGGAGCCGGACCCAAGGACTGGTGGTACGGGCAGTTGCCAGAGACTGCTGGGGCGGAGCTGTGGCAGGCTTCGTCCCTGGGAACTTGGTTGCGGCACGCGGTCAAAGGGGCTAGTCCCATGTTAGACCGTGTGGGGGCGCCCTGTTTCCTAAAGTCGGGCCAGAGCGGAACGTAAGACGGACCGGAGGTGTAGCGGGGATGGAGAGTTGCTGAGATGGACCGTACGGGCCTTAGAAAGGATGCCCAGGTCCTGAGCTTCTAGTACATCTCGTCAGCGAAACCGAAGGCCGCAGCCGCCCGAGCCACCTCCGCCCCGCAGCAGAGAGGGGGTGCCGCGGAGGCCACAAACAAGGAGAGGGGGGGCCGCGGTGGGCAGAGAGGGGGTGCCGCGGAGTGATACGAAATAAGCAATGTAGTTGTGCATTCGAAGGATCACATATGATTATGATACGAAATATGTAACATAGATTTGGGGTTGCGGCTGTGGCTGCGGCCGCGGCTGGGAGAGGGGAACTATCGCGATTTTTTCGCGGTGGTTTTCTTCTTCCAGGCGCGGCCGCAGCCGCGGCTACTGCGGGTTCGGTGTGCTGCGGGGGGGGGGGGGGGGGGTGGGGGGGGGGGGGGGGGGGGGGGGGGTGGTGTGTGGGGGGGGGGGGGGGCGGGGGGGGGGGGGGGGGGGGGGGGGGGGGGGGGGGGGGGGGGGGGGGGGGTGGGAGGGGGGGGGGAGGGGGGCTGGCGGGGGGTGGCCGCCGCGGCTGGGAGGGGGGAAAGCACAGCGAATTTTCCGCGGTGGTTTTCCTCTTCCAGCCGCGGCCGCGGCCGCGGCTGCGGCTGCGGCTGCGGCGGCGGTTCGGAGGGGGAAATTATCGTGTTTTTTTCGCGGTGGTTTTCTTCCTGCAGCCACGGCCGCGTCTGCGGCTGCGGCTCTGGCTGTGGCTGAGGCCGCGGCTGGGAGGGGGAAACTATCGCGAATTTTTCGCGGTGGTTTTCCTCTTCCAGGCGCGGCTGCGGCTGCGGCTGCGGTTGCGGTCGCGGCTGGGAGGGGGAAACTACCGCGATTTTTTCGCGGCGGTTTTCTTCTTCCAGCCGCGGCCGAGGCCGCATCTGCGGCTGCGGCTGCGGCTCCGGCCACAGGCTCTGCAATAGTTACGAGGAGCATGTGCTGTTGGCCAACATGGGGAACATTGACTGGCGTCCCGTTCTGAACTTGTGGGCGGTCGTGGAGTACGTCACGAAGTACGCGACGAAGGCGCCCAAGGGCTCGCGGAAGATCAAGGAGGTGCTCGACGACGCCGTCAACGAGGTCTGCGCTTACGTCCAGAGGGCGAAGGGACTGATTTCCTTCGGCGCTCCATTCAGAAGTTCTTTGCTCGGATGCTCGGGGAGCGGGACTACCACTGTTACGAGGTGGCGCTGCTGGGGTTGCGCCTGCCCATGGTTTTGTCCATGCAGCCCGTCGTGACCCTCAACACGACGGGGGCCCGCGCGCTGAAGCCTGCGTCTGCGCTGCGGGACAAGGCAGATGACGAGCCTGTGCACTGGGATAGCAAAGTGGACAAGTTCGACAAGCGCCTGGAGTTTGTGCGACGGCAGCGTGCCAAGGGCGACGAGTCCATCTCGGTGGAAGAGGTGCGCGATGTGTCGTTGTTCGAATTCTCTTGGAAGTACGCTGTGTACCGCGGGAAGCTGAGGCGCGGGAACCCTGCGGTGTGTCTGCAGGTGACCCCTGGCTATAGCGCGGAGTGCGCGAACGTGCAGCTCGCCTGCCACGAGGCGTACGCGCGGGCGAACGTCATCGCGCACTGGCGGCACATGGCGACCGCGGACCGCAAGGCCATGATCGAACAGGAGATGCTGAGGGACGTCCGGCCGGTGCCGGCGGCTTGCATTGGGGCACGGAGTTCGTTCAGCCTTTGGCGGGCGGTGCTGGCCAGGATGCTGGAAGCGAGCGGTTCCTGGGCGTGCAAGATCTCTGGCTCAAGTCGGGGGGAAGGGCCTGGGGGGGGCAGAGCGATCAGTATTGGGGGCATATGATGATGGAGATGCTCACTGACCCCATGCTTCGCCAGTGGGTTCCGGCGTGGGTCGTGGAGCAGTGCGAGCGCGCGAACCCGTTCTACAAGGAAGTGCTCGGCGCCATCCTGGAGGACGGGGTCGCTAGCAACCGGGAGCTGCTGCGCCGGACGCGACGCGAAATGGTGAGGCGGCATGAGGCGCGACAGCAGGGGCGGGGCGCGGGGGCAGAGGAGGCGGCGGGCGGCGCTGGGGGGCAGGCGTCCGATGATGGCTCTGGGCGCGGCGACGATGACAGAGACAGCGAGAAGGCGGAGTCGGGGGAGGAAGTGGAGGACTTGGTGGACAGACTCGTGCTGCGCGGGGACGAGGGCCCGATGGAGGAGGCTCGGGATGCTGTCTTACGCGAGGCGCGGCCGGGGGAGGGCGCTGAGTCTGCTGCGGCCGCGGGGGAGGTGTCCGAGTAGGAGCGCCGCCCAGCCGATGAGCGCGTCAGCGCGGCAGGCCCTGCTGTGCAGGCGGCAGACGTGCGCGTCGGGGATTTTGCGGGCGATGAGGTGCGCGGCAGGGCCCGGGTGAACCCCAGGGATTTCAATTGGTTGAACGAGGCGTGCAATGTGTCGACGAGCGAGAGAGGGCGTCTGGAGAAGCTCCTGGATGAGTGGTACGGAAAGGCCAAGGTAGGCGACGGGGCCGAGGTCGTCGAGCGCGCCGATCTCGACCCCTGGCAGAAGTTCGCCCACGACATCGTCATGGACGAGCGCCATTCGGAGGCCGACCCGTTGAGATTGATGGTCACGGGCGTGGCCGGCACGGGGAAATCGCGCACCGTGCGCAGTTTCGTAGCCGCGAGGCGAAAGAGGGTCCGGCAGTTTGCCCCGAGGACGAAGCTGGATCAAGATCGCCGCGGCGTACGCGAAATCCGGCGAGGGCCTGAAGAGATTGATGAAGAGGAGCGGAATTGCTGCTTGCTCGCCGCTGCTACCGGGTGCGCCTCGTTCCAGTTGGAATGTGGCGCGACCACCCTGCACAGGGCGTTCGGTGCGCCGGTGGGATATTGCGGCCCTTGGGTACGCAAGGACAGGGACCGGTTTAATAAGACGCAGACTCGACTGCGTCAGGCGAGGTTGTTTGTGCTGGATGAGATGAGCATGATCGGGCGGCAGATGCTGGGCAATATCGAGTTCAAGGTGCAGGATACTCTTGGTGATGCGGCGAAGCGTGCGGCGCAGGGTGCGAGGCCAGTGTATCTCGGCGGGAAGGATGCCGTGCTCGCAGGGGATCCGCAGCAGGCGCCGCCAATCGGCGATGACCCCCTGTACCGGATGGGCGCGTATGGGGGGTCTGCGAAGAACAAGCCCAGGGCGGCAGAGCGGACCCCCGACGACGCCTGGAGCACGGACAGGTTAGTGAATAATGGGAGTTTCGTGCGCGATACGTTCCAGGACGTGGCCGTGCTCCGGCGCGCGCACCGGTGGCGCGGTGAGAAAGAGGGGCTGTCGAAGGAGCGGCAGGCGGAGTACAGGCAGGATGCTGATCGCTTTTTGGAGGTCACGAAAGGCATGGCGCAGTGCACCTGGGAGCAGCGGGATCATGCGTGGTTGAGGCGCCGGAACAGGTCGGTGCTGCAAATGACCAAGGAGGGGAGGGAGGAGCTGGCGGCCTTCGAGACGGCCCCGCTGCTGATGGACGGCAGGAAGGATCGGGCCTCGGGTGCATGTGGCGCCGATAGAGTGAACATGGAGAGGTTGTACCAGGTAGCCGCTGCGAGTGGCAAGCCCATCGCGGCGTTGCGTGCCTACCACGACAAAAAGGAGAAAAAGCGGAAGTCCAGGCCAGACCAGATGGCGTCCGAGGACTTCCGCGGACTCGAGAACGAGCTGTTTGTCTGCGAAGGGGCCCGCGTGCTGTTGACTCAGAACCTCTGGGTTGAGGCGGGGCTCATGAACGGGGCGATGGGTACGCTGGTACGCTGCGCGGCTACATGTGGCCCGAGGGCGCCGACCCGCACAATGGCGCTCGGCCGGATTTGCAGGCGCCCCTCTGCGTGTTCGTCGAGTTCGATGATATCGATCTAGGGACAGACGGGAAGGGTCGGCCGCGGTCGTTTTTCCCGGGAGACGAGGAGCGGCGGAACTGGGTGCCCATTTGGAGGCAGAGAGTGTCTTCCACAATGGAGGAGGGCGTGTGGCGCGAGAACTACCCGTTGCAGCTGGCATGGGCGTTGACGCACTGGAAGGCGCAGGGGATAACGTTGGCGAAAGTCCGCGTGCACCTGTCAGCGAAGACCGCGGCCGTTGCAGGGATCGGTTTCGTCGCCACGACGCGCGCCAAGCATCCCTGGGACTTGGTGTTCGAGGAGGACTTGCCGGAGTATGCGGACTTCATAGGGCCAGGCATACGACGGCGTTCCGGGAGCGGCGACGCTTCGAGTTGCGACTGGAGGCTCGCGCTTCCCGCACGTTGCGGAAATACGGGTACTGCGAGGCGGACTGCTGGACTGAGGAGGAGAAACGCGCGGCGGAGACATTGCTGGGCCGTTTGAAGACCGTTGCCGCGGCTCAGGCTGAGAGGTTGAGAGGGGCGGGCAGAGTGGTGGATGAGGACACTTGGCTGTGGGGTGAGGAGGGGCCGCCGTTCGCGTCCGAGCTCGACAGCGCCGTTGCCGCCGAGGCTGGAGAGGACGACGTCGCGGCGCGGCTCCTCCGTGCCGTGGCCGAAAGGCTTCTGGACCGGAGGCGGGTGCGCTTCGCGACGCGGGAGGAGAAGGGCGCCGCGCGGGATCTGCTTGTTGATGTCGGTGCCCTCGCTGCTTGTGCGTCCCGGGAGGATTTGCGCGAGCGTCTGACGGCTGCTGCCGGGCGCCTGACGCATGAGTCTTCGGGTTCGGGTGACAGGGAGGGGTTCCTGCGCGGCGTGGTCGACTTGATTGTGGAGCGGTGGGAGGCGTCTGGGGCGTGGGATGAGCGAGTGTTCGATTCCGTGGCTCCGAGCATGGGCCCGCTGCATATGAGCGCCGTGAAGGAGGCCATGGGCGCGCTGGTGCCCCCGCGCCTGCATAAGAGTTTGGATAAGGCGGCGACGAGGATGAAGGACGCGTTCGGGGACGTCCGTGGTGGCTGCGCGCTGCGCATGGACAAGTGGGTCGTGAACGTGCGAGCGGAGAGCGCGCTGGCAGAGGGCAGGCTGGAGGGCCAGGCGCTGGAGTTTTTCTTGAAGGTGGCGAGGCAGTTGCGCGCGGGGTTGGAGCTGCCGATGACTGTGGCTTCGGCAAAGGTAGGCCGGCACGTTGGTGCGGAAGAGACCCCGGAGCATTTTGCCCGGATTGCGCACAATTGGACGAGCGTGTGGGATGCGAACTCCGTGAGTGACAAGCAGGAGTTGCTAATGGTCGTCGCCGTGGACCCTTTGAGCGGATCTGGCGTTGCGCAGGACTGGATGTTTGTGAGCGTTACGTCTGGTCGGCCGGGGGAGGCGCTCGGGCGAGCCGAGTCTCTCGCAATGCGCGTGCACGATCGGGCCCGCAGGGAGGACGCGGCAGGGCGAATCGCCCGGAATATCGACGCACTGCTGAGGCCGCTCGGTGCCAGTGCTGGGCGGCGCTCGCCGGCGGTGGAGTTCGGGGGCGCGCCGCGCGTTCGTGTTCCCTCGCAGAGGATCGCCTGCGCGCTCGGGCTTCTGCTGGGCCGTGTCGGGCGCTTGGCGAATGCGGGCGTGCTGGATGCGTCGGCGGAGTCCTTCGTGCCTGACGTGCGTCGCGCGCTGCGGGGCGCGTTCGCGTCGTTCCGGGCGGGCGTCGGCGCGCGGGGGGCGCGGGATGTCATGGAGTTGTTGCTTTCAGAGCAGGAATGCCGCGACGTTCTGGGCGCGTTCGGCGTCGCGCCTCGCGCGGGTGCTTCGGCGCCCAGCGCGACAGGCGCGAGCTTGCCGAGGGCGGCTGTGCCAGGGGAAGCGGCGGGTGAGGCTGGCGAAGAGGAGGGCCTGGAGAGCGCGTCGACGTTGTCGTTTGCCACGTGGAATATCGCTGGTGGGCATCGCTCGGCCGCGGCTCCGCCTTTCTGGAGCGACCGCGACCAGCGCGCGGCGGTCCTGGGCGAAGTGCTCCGTTGGAGGCAGGCGCGCGGGGTTGATGTCGTTGCTCTGCAGGAGTGCGAGGGCGAGGAGGCGTACAAGGAGCTGGAGGCGGAATTCCAATTGGTTGGCGTGGCCCATGCGCACGAGTCCAGGGGGTACGTGCACCTGTACGTGAGGCGCGGTCTGCGTGCGGAAGGCAAGGCTTTGTCAGGGGAGGACCCGTGCGTGCTGTGCCGGGTCGAAGTTCCCGTAGGCGGGGGCGCGGGCGGCGCGGGGTGGGTGAACGTGGCCGCGGTCCACTTGCCCGCGGGTGCGGCATGGGAGCGGCGTCACGCGATACTTCGTAAGATTACGAGGACTTGCGCGGAAGGTTGCGACCGGCTGCTCATTGTGGGCGACATGAACAGCACGGACTCCCAGGTGCAGGCCGCTGTGGAGCAGCTGCGTTTGAAGGACACCTGGTACGAGGGTCGTTCTTGGGGCTGCCCCGGGAACAAGTTTTACTCGGGTCTCGGCGAGAGGGGGGCTGTCGGCCAGAGACGGGACCGGGTTATATTCGGGGCGGAGCTTTGGGCGGAGGTGCATTTGGTAGGGAAGGGGAAAGTGTTCTTCGAGGGCTGCGAATTCCATGTGTCAGACCACTTTGGGCTGTTCGGGTATGTGCGTGCCCTCGCGTGCTTCGGTTCTCGCGAGCATAAGATGAGGGCCCTGGCGCAACGCTGCCGGCTCGCGCTCCAGGCGACGCGCGATCGGTCGCACCGGCTGGAGGGTGCCGAGGTCCAGAAGCGGTTGCAGCAGGGGCGGGAGGCTGCGGCCTTGGCGAGGCAGCAGGCGCAGGACCGAAACCGGGAGGCGTACTTGCGAACGCAGCAACGCGAGGCAGCCCGAAGACAGCGCCGTCGGGACGAGCTGGTGTCCGCGGCGTTCGGGCCGCAGAGTTTGTTCGTGTCGGAGCGCCCGGCTCAGCCCCCGCCGAGCCCTGGAGAGATGGACGTGCCTCGCGTGGATGGTATTCGCGCGGCTTCGTGGGACAGCGTGAGTAGCGTGCCCGTCCGTGGGATGCCGCGGCCTGGACATTCTAGCTACGTGGTCAGCGTGACGCAGCTGATGCTGCGGACGCCTGCCGTCTGGGAGTGGCTTCGATGGCACGCGGAGGGCGATTGCGAGGAGAGGGCCAGTGGGCGTTGCTGCGTCTGCGGGATGTGGGACACGCACAATCAGTTGGTGTCGCGACGCTGGCAGGGCGGACCCGTGAGCGTGCGGCGGCGAATGAATGTTGATAGCGAGGACGTTTTCCTCGGGCAGCCCAGTGAGTTCGACAACGAGTGGCAGCAGCATGATGTGTTTGCGTATTGGGGTAAGCTGATGTCGGCTGCGCGCCGCGGAGAGGAGTTGGCCGGACGCTTTGCGTCGTGGGACCCCGAGAGCATTCGTGCGACGAACATGCGCGTGACGCACGTGGATCGGATGTTCGGGTTTGTGATGGAGAAGCGGCAGAAATGCCGTCAGTGCGGGCACTTGTCCGACTCGTACGAGGCGGAGGATGTTCTGAAGCTGCGGGTCCATGCGCGGCCCGGCGGGCCGATGATGTTGTCGGAAATGTACTCCGACCTTTGCGCGCCTGAACAAGTTGAGAAGAGCTGCCCAGCGTGTTGCCGCGCGGCTGCCGACCGGGTTTGGCACGACCAGCAGACGGGACTCACGGGCGTGCCGCGCGTTTTGGTGGTTCAATTGAGGAGGGGCCATGAGGCGCGGCAGCCCGTGTGGGTCGAAGAGCAACTGAGGCTGCATGGGCTTCCCCAGATGCAGCTGGTTGGCGTTGTGTACCACAATGCGCAAACAGTGCATACCGGTCACTATACGACGTTGTGCCGCGTCCCTGACGGGGGGTACGTTTTGTTTGACGACGACAAGGCGCCGCGCAGGATGCGAGGCGAGCCGGCGCACGTGAAGCCGAAGGAGGCGCACATGGCGGTGCACTGTCGCATGGGGCGCAGTCAGGGGCAGAGCGCCGACGCGGGGGCGCCAGGGGTTGGCGGGGCGCCAGATGAGCAGAGCGGTGGAGGGGGAGGCGGGGCAGGCATCGGGGGTGTGGGGGCTGGCGGGAGTGAGGTGACTGGCGTCGGTGGCGGTGGCGCTGGCGGCGCGAGCGCCTGGGGTCTCGGCGCGCGTTGCCGCGCTGCGGGGCGGCAGCCTGCAGAGGTCGCGGCGGAGAGCGAGGCGGGGTCGAGCGTGCGGGCGCCGGTGCCGGTCCGGGCGGGTGCCCCGCTTACGCCGGAGCGCGAAGGGGGCGATGGTGTCCTCAGCTCGCCGGCCACGGCCAGGCGCGTGCGGCGGAAGACTCCGGCTTCGCCGTCCGGGGAGATGCGCGGCGTCGATGCCGGCGGGGTCGCCGGGAGTGGCGCGGCGACGGCGAAGGGCGGGGTGCTCGGCGCCGCGCGTGCCGTGGGCGCGGCGGGCGGCCTGGGCGCGAGCGGCGGGGTCGCTGCGGGGCCGGGCTCTGTGCGCGGCGGAGGAGGGGGAGGGGGAGGGGGAGGGAGAGGTGTGGGAGGAGGAGGGGGAGGTGTGCGAGGAGGTGGAGGAGGGGGTGGAGGGGGGTGGGCCGCGGGCTCGCCCGTCGGGACTGCGCCGCAGTCCGCCGCGAGGCGCGCGCGGAGGAAGAGGGCGGCGTCGCCGTCTGGCGCGGGCTGCGCCTCCGCTGGCGACGGAGTCGGTGGTCGCGCCGGGACGAGGCTGGTTGGCGGCGCCAATGGCGCGGAAGAGTCTGGGGACGTTGGCGGAGGGAACGATGGCGCCGCGGGGAGAGATGCGCGAGGTGGGGGCGGCCCTGCGAAGCTGCGCGCGGGCGGCAAAGGCCGCGGCAAAGCGGGGGGGCACGCGGCTGCGTCGGGCGACGCAGAGGTGGCTGTGGAGGAGCCGGGAGTCCGCGCGGGGAGAGGATTGCCGGGGGCGGCCAGGGCGTCCGCGCCAGGGGGGAGAAAGCCGGAGACTGTGCCAGAGGCAGTGGCTCCGCGCAGGTCTGCCCGGCTGGCGGCGCAATCTGCGCTTGGCGCGGTCGCGGGTGAGGGGGCGGGGGCGGGCGAGGGCGCGTTTGTTCGCGCGGGGGTTCTGCTGCGCCCGAAGCGCGTGGAGCGGGCGGAATCCTCGCGCGGAGGCGGCGCCGACCGAGTGGTGAGAGGTTCCCGGTCAGAAAGGGTTGAGGACTCGGCTGCTTTCCAGCGCGGCCGCGCTCGGGCGGACGCGACGCGCGCGTCGCAGCGGGTGTCGGGGGGGGCCCGGGGGTTGGCCGTGGACATGCAGGGGAATGAGCTGGATCGGTCGGCGGGGTCCGCCTGGCATTCGGGCCGATAGGACAGGGCTGGGCAGGGGTTTTGGGTTTCGAAGAGGGAATGAAGGGGAGGTGTGTGTGTGTGTGTGTGTGTGTGTGTGTGTGTGTGTGTGTGTGTGTGTGTGTGTGTGTGTGTGTGTGTGTGTGTGTGTGTGTGTGAGCGTGTGCGTGTGCGTGTGCGTGTGCGTGTGCGTGTGCGTGTGCGTGTGCGTGTGCGTGTGCGTGTGCGTGTGGTGCGTGTGCGTGTGCGTGTGCGTGTGCGTGTGCGTGT
>CAUYUJ010018232.1:0-28827 GCA_963575745.1 Prorocentrum cordatum | reverse complement strand
AGGGCAAGGGGGGCGGGGGGGGCGAGGGAGGGCGGAGGGGGGGCTGAATGAAGCAAGGCTGTGCTGCGAGTTGCGACGGACTGGAGCGGAGGGATGGCTGGCCCCGTAGCGCGGCGGCCCCTCCCCCCCCTGGAGCGCTGGCGCGCCGAGGGGGGCGCGTTGGTTGGAAGGGCTGGATCTCCACGCCGCGGCGTCGCTCGAGTGGCGCGCGGCAGTAGTCAGCGCGGAGATGGGGAGGAATGAGCTGAATGCAGCGGCATTGCCCGTGTACTTTGCATGTGCGTTTGTGTGTGTGCGTGTGTCTGTGCGTGTGTGTGTGTGTGTGCGTGCGTCTGTGTGTGTGTGCGTGTGTGTACGTGCGTGTGTGTGGGCGTGTGTGTGTGTGTTGTGTGTGTGTGCGTGTGTGCGTGCGCTCGCGGCGCTGGCGCCCCCCCCCCCCTCCCCCTCCGCCCTTCTCTCTGGCGCTCCGCGAGGGCGGAGTGGTTGGAGTGGAGGGAGGGCCGGCCCCGAAATGGGGCGGCGCCTCCCCCCTCCGGAGCGCGGGCAGGGAGGGCGGGGGGGCGGGGCGCGCAGAGTCGGCAGAGGGGCGCGGGGGCGGAGAGCGCTGACCAGCGCGGGGATCGGTTCGTAGGTGCGACGTCATCAGTGCGTCCGTGTCCGTGGGTGTTGTGTGTGTGTATGTGTGTCTGTGTGTGTTGTGCGTCTGGTGTTTGTGTGCTCGTGTGTGTGTGTCTGTGTCTGTCTTTGTCCGTGTGTGTATGTGTGTGTGCGTGCGTGTATGCGTGTGTGCGTTTGTGTGCGTGCGTGTGTGTGTGTGCGCGTGCGTATGTGTGTGCGTGCTCGTCTTTGTGAGCGTTTATGTGCATGTGTGTGTGCGTGTGTATGTGTGTATGTGTGTTTTTGTGTGCGCGCGTGTGTGTGTCTGCGTGTGCATGTGTGCGTGTGAGTGCATGTGTGTGCGTGTGTGTATGTGTGTGTGTGACAGCGTGTGTCTGTGCGTGTGTGTATGTGTGTGCTTGTGCGCGTCTGTGTGCGTGCGTGTGTGTTTATGTTTGCGTGTATGTGCATGTGTGTCTGTGCTTGTTTACGTGTGCGTGCATGCGCATGTGCTTGCGTGTGTGTGTGTGTTTGTTTTTGTGTGTGTGTGTGTTCGGGTGCGTGTGCGTGTGTGTGTGCGTGTGTGTGTGTGTGCGTGCGTGGGTGTGCGTGTGTATGTGTGCGTATGTGTGTGCATGTGTGTGCGTATATGTGTGTGTGCGTGTGTTTGTGCGTGTGTGTATGTGTGTTTGTGTGTTTGTGCGCGTCTGTGTGTGTGTGCGGGTGTGTTTATGTTTGCGTGTATGTGCATATGTGTGTGTGTTTGCGTGTTTACGTGTGCGCGTATGCGCATGTGCTTGCTTGCGTGTGTGCGCGTGTGTTTGTGTGTGTTCGGGCGCGTGTGCGCGTGTGTGTGCGTGTGCGTGCGTGTGTGTGCGCGTGGGTGTGTGTGCTTGTGTGTGCGTGGGTGTGCGTGTGTACCGTGTGCGTGCGCGCGCGCACGGTGCTGGCGCCGCCTGCGCCCGCCCCCCCCCCTCCCCCTCCGCCCTTTCCTCCGGCGCTCCGCGAGGGCGGAGTGGATGGAGTGGAGGGAGGGCCGGCCCCGACATGGGCCGGCGCCTCCCCCCTCCGGAGCGCCGGCGGGAAGAGCAGGGGCGGCGGGGCGCGCAGGGGCGGCAGGGGGGTGGCGGGGGCGGAGAGCGCTGACCAGTGTGGAGATGGGTGTGTAAGTGCGACGTCGTCATTGTGTCCGTGTCTGTGGATTGTGTGCGTGTGCGTGTGTGTGAGTGTGCGTGTGCGTGTCTGGCAGGTGGTGTGTCTGGGCGCGCGTGTGTGTGTGTGCGTGGCTGTGTCTGCGTTTGTCTTTCTGTTTTTGTGTGTGTGTGCGTGCGTGCGTGTGTGTGTGTGTGCGCGTGCGTTTGTGTGCGCGTGTGCGCGCGCGGTGCAGGCGCCGCCCGCGCCCCCCCTCCCGCCCCCCATCCCCCCCCCCCAGCGCTCCGCGAGGGCGAAGTGGATGGAGTGGAGGGAGGGCCGGCCCCGACATGGGGCGGCGCCTCCCCCCTCCGAAGCGCCGGCGGGAAGGGGGGGGGGGCGCGGTGCGCGGGGGCGCGAGGATTTCGCGGGGGAATGAGAGCGCTGAGCAGCGGGGGATCGGTTTGTGAGTGCGAAGGCGTCGGTCCGTCTGTATCGGTAGATGTTTGCGTTTGTGCGTGTGTGTGTGTCTGGCAGGCAGGTGTGTGTGTGTGTGCGTGTGTGTGGCCCCGTCTGTGTGTGTGTGCGTGTGCGTGCGGGTGTGTCTGTGTCTGTGTCTGTGTTCGTGTCTGTATGCGGGCGTGTGTATGTGTGTGTATGATTTTTTTGTTGTTGGTGCGTGTGTGTGTGTGTTTGTTCGTGTGCGTGTGTGTGTGTGCGTGTGTGTGTGTGTGTTCGTGAGGGGGTGCCCGCGCGCGAGTGAGCGCGCGTGGTTGTGAGTGCGTGCCCGCGTGAGATTGTGTATATATTCGCGTGCGCGCGCATGTGCGTGCGCGCGCTCGTGCCCGGTGCGTTGCCGCGCCTGCTGACTTCGATCGTATTTTCGCATACTTGTCCATCTGTGCATGTCTACATACATGTTCGCTGCCGCGGCAGCATCGCTCTCGCGCGTTGAAAGACGCACTAAAACTCATACATGTATGTGTCCATTTTATTATTGGAAATATTTTCACCGTGCGCACTCCAGAGATACGCGTGGACTTATGACACGTGGCTAGGAGCTCTACGAGGTCCCCGGCGGTAGCCAGGTTGACGGTTTACCGCCGGCGCCCAGTGTGACAACTTTGGGTCGGTTTTGATAATATTTGAAAGATATTTGACAATTCATTTTGGGAAACCAGATTTTTCGCACCTATAGTGGGTTATTCCGCGCTTGCCAATCAAATTTTCATGTCCGTAGGTGCAGTATTACTATCAAAACACTTGGCGGAACCGACTTCGGATCAAAACAGAAAAAACGTGTTGTTTTGAGTTTTTTTTGTTTCTCGCTCCAGAAGCTTTCTTCATGTGTTCCGACGATTGCCGTGCAAGAAAAGAGCCGTAGCCATTTTGGCTCAAGATGGGCAAGAAAGGAACTCTACGAGCTCAAGTGCAGAGAGGTGCCCTTTTGTTCCTCTTACTGTACACGGTGCCTCAGTGTCGGTTTTGCCTGAGTGCCTTTGGATCCAGATTACACATTGACAGTCCAGATCGTTGGAGTACCGTTTACTTCTTGTGAGGACATCAATTTCTTGTGAGGACATCTGTACTTTCTTGTGAGGTCGTCTGTACTTCTTGTGAGGACATCTGTTCGACACGACGACAGATTCTAAGCGTTCGCGTGAGGACATCAATTTCTTGGAACAGTGGGGGTTTCCAGAGGAGTTCAAGTATTCGAACACCGTCACTTTCGCAGCAATGTCTCAGCAAAACCCAGCAGGTGAGCCCAGTTGTAAGAAGAGTAAGGCTGAGGGTGAGGATGAGGATATGATTCAGGCAAGCAGTGAGGAGGAGGAGCAGTTCGGGGAATTTGATGACGGCAATCCTATGAGGCAACAGTTTGCTATGATGAAGGCTATGCTAGCTAAACAGAACACTCAGAAGAACAGAATTTCACGGATCGAGCAGGATGCGAAACGAATCGACCAGCGTGGTGAGAAGAATGAGGCTGACATCGCAGCTATGCAGCAGCAGATCCGTTCGCTTCAGCAGAAGGGTCCACCCAGTGATGCAGGATCAGGGTCCACGGATGCTTGGAGTAACTATGCGGGCCCTGCGGGCTCCTCTGCTACGGCCACTGCTCCCAGGTGTGGTAATCGTACGCCAGTTCGCAAATGGAATCGAGTGCGGGAGGATTTCACACCGACCTTCATCCAACTCACAGGTTGGGCGCGAGGTGGAGTCGGCAATCTCAAGACTCGTTCATCGGATATGCTCTCCTGGGATCATGCTCTGCCTGTCATTCGTAAATTTGTCCGTGGCACAGGAAAGATGACTGAGGATCATTTCGACATGAGTAGGATCGAGCGGGAGCACAAAAATAAACCATATGGTCTTTATCGTATACGATTCTATGTTATAAGTGGCAAGTTGACGAACGATGAAATTTGGGAGATACGCAATGCTTGGGCCGTCGAGCTTGAGAATGACACGCACGACTTGAAGCAAATCACTCCCATCCTGGCCAACAAGCGTCTCGGCGTATCCTGTGAACCAGCACCCTGGAAGCAGCCACATGTATCTGCCGTGGGTCGTTGTCAAGCTATCTGTGCTACTCTCAGGAGTGGTTCCCAGTGGCTGAAGG
The DNA here is from genome assembly GCA_963575745.1 of Prorocentrum cordatum. Taxonomy (NCBI): domain Eukaryota; class Dinophyceae; order Prorocentrales; family Prorocentraceae; genus Prorocentrum; species Prorocentrum cordatum. The sequence continues at coordinate 24,476 of CAUYUJ010018232.1, read as the reverse complement.
GTGAGGTGGGTCCTCCTGTCAGCTATGTGTGGGGCTACCCTTCGGCCACGACGCCGAATACGGATGGAGTACGCATTGCCGCTTTTGATCCTAACTTGGGGTGGAAGGTTGATGCCGAGCTGCTGCGTAAGGTCGATGACAAGTTGGATTGCGAGGCCTTTCTGGCCAAGCTCAACTTTCGTACCTGGTGAAGGTGCCATGGCGCCATCGTGGGCACGTATAACGCGAGGCGCTGTGGCAGCATGACCAGCCACGACTTGCTTGCTCAGATCAAGACCTCGAACTCGGAAGTTCTCGCTTTGCAGGAGTGCCAGTTCCTTGGAATAGGTAGGTGCTCTGAGCATGGTTTCACCTTAACTCTTTCTAATGATGGGAAGGCGGGGGTTCTCTACCAGAGGGTGTGGAGAGCCTCCATACGTGAATGCATCAGGGGTAATCGTTATGTCATTCTCGTGTTTCAATCGTTGATTGTTGCCAGCTTGTACTTACCACATGCGCCGAAAAAAAAGGGGATCACAATATCTTATTCACACAAACATTGCAGTCGTTTCGAAAGGATTTGGATACGCTCCGATTTAGGTTTCCCAAGGAAGGGTGGGACTTGTTGATCGGGATGGATGCCAACGTTGAGCTTCTGCCTCGCACGGTCTTTGGAGATGTTGCTTTGACTGGTTCTGCAGCGCAGGGTGAGAGATTTGAAGAAGGGGACAATGCAGGAGGAGGTGGACGCGGAGGTTTCCAGCAGGGTAGGAGGAGGATGCAACAATACATGTGTGACGAGCTCTGTGAATGCATGTGGCATTATGGTTTGGTTGTCTCGAATTCTTTTGGGGCCCGTCGTGCGACCTGGAAGGCCAAGGAGGAGACGGAGGAGGAGGACAAGGTTCTTGATTACCTGTGTATTCCGAGCTCCTGGGAAAGGCCGCAGCGGGAGGTGTCGTGGTTAAGGCCAACACTCAGGGGCTCCGTGGACCCCAGAAAGACCCGCCTGTCGGACCATGCCCTGCTCACCTTGCTTGTCCCCGAATCGGCCGCTCCGAGTCGACGTTGGAGAACGAAGCCACGACAGACGTTCACTCATTGGTGCTGCGACGAGGCCTCGGAAATGCAAGTTTCGGCTAACCTTGATCGTCGCTTACACGCTGCAGCTCGTTACCCATCTGGTCTCTGCCCAGATGAATTGGCTCCTGTTACCTTGGAAGCATGCACACAGGACAAGGAGTCATACACCAATGTCCCAAAGAAAATGCAGATCCCCAAAAAGACAGATCGTCATAAGGAACTTGATGATGAATATCGCCGACTGCGTCGTGAAGGAGGGGAGGAGGAGGAGCTCAGCAGGGTTAAGAAGGAGAGAAGGAAGGAGATGCGTGCACACACTCGTCGTCGACTCGAATACGATCATCGTGACGGGAAGATCGCTCGGAAGGTGGTGGACAAATTGAGTTATGACAGTGTGCTCACGGAGGATAGGGAGTTGTGGGAGAAGGCGCTCTATGCTCACGGGTTCGCCAAGTACCACTGTGCTGCGCAAGGGATACGCAACGCGCAGTGTATCGAGGAGGAGGATGAGGAGGTTGCAGGACACGAACACTGTGGACGTCTCCCCCATTTCCATGCCCGTATTGTTACAGGCACGGTCACGCTTAAAGTGTGGTAAGGCGGTGGGTAGGGACGGAGTTTCTCCTTCTATGTTGAAATTGTATCACGTGGGTAGGTTTGCGTCATAGTCTTCGGTTATTCCAAGACCTGTATCTTCAACTGTATCCTACTCCTCGGATTTGGTCTGAGTTGCTTGTGGTGTTGATGCCGAAAGCTAAAGATATCACTAAGTTGTCTGATACTCGTGCTCTCGTCTTACTTAGCAGCCTAAGCAAATGGTATACTTCATGTTTGGTTGAGATTGCTGAAGGTTATCTGAAAAGGGTCCCACAATATCTACATACCTACGGATTTTGCAAGGGAAGGCGCACGCACGAGATCACTGCCATGCTTAAACATGTCACCACACACGCTCTGGAGTGGGGGAAAGATGAGACCCTGCACCTCGCGTCATTAGATGTGCAGACTGCCTTTGATAACGTCACGGTTGAGAAGGCCAGTCGGGCCTTGGATGCCATCCCTGGGTTCCCCAATGACCTTGCGTTGGCGCTGCTCGCTCCCAGTATCCTGGACGCAGCTGACTTTACCTTTCAGGACTCCACGGCGACGGGTATTCCCTGGGATGCGTGTGTACGCACTGGCAGTGTGGAGGCCCCCTTCCTGTGGAAGTGCGTGACACTACTGATGTGGGATAGGATTGTATTGGATTGGGAGGAGGAGAAGCTGGGGTACGATTTGGGGGAGGAGGCTGGCGGGAGGTATCTTACTCATGCGCTCTGGGCCGATAACATTTTGCTTTTCTCGAAATCAAAGACTGAGCTCACACGTATGGTGGGGGACTTCTCGGATCAGCTGTATACACACGGTTTCAGATGGAAAGATTCCTCACTACACTATCTTGCCTTTGGGGAGGACTCTGAAGGCGCCTCGACGGGGAACCTCGTTGTCCAGGTGAACGATCTCGGTGCCCTGTGTCTTCCGCGATGCTCTGAAATGGAGTGCCTGGGTTGCCTGGTCACGACCAAGACTGACAAACACAGTGATGTGGCTTGGAAATTGGCTCGGGGTTGGAAGCGATTTAATCAGTTCCGCAAGTTTTATACGAATCGTGCTGTACCCTTCCAGCAGAAAATCAAGCATTATGAATCTAGGTTGCGTAGTTTTGTACTTTTCGGTGTTGAAGGCATGCCAGGGGACCACCACACCTTGAACCAGTTGCACACGTGGGAAGGTAAAATATTGTGTTCTATGGTACGCCGCCCGAAACCTGCCGACATGGATTGGAGTATATACTTATGCAACTTGTACAAACGTGGGCGGCGTATGCTCCTGGAATTGGGACGGCCGTCTCTTGTGCAGCTATTCTTGTTTCGTCAGTGGCAGTGGGCTCAGGACTGTACGTTTGCTGTGAAACGCCTGAACCCAACACCCGCACATATTCCTCCAGGTACTTTTGATTCTTCAGGCAAGCCTGGCCCCAACGTCTTTGCTGCGTGTGAGCCACCGCCGGCCAAGAGACAACGTCAGGATGAACCCATGTATGTGCTACCAAGTATTGTGTGATCGGCATCAATGGGAAGTCATCCTGACGTGTGTGAGACGATGCATGCTGTTGATTCCTTTGAGCTCCCTGGTTCTCAGACACCATTACCCGCGCATCGGCGCAATCTGATTTCCCAGATGCATAAGCGTACAAAGACATCCCATCCATCTCAGGATTCTCTGTCGCAAAAGCGTTCCTCTGTTGAGTTGCCGTCGCAGGATATCGCTGAAAACAAGCGGCGACGGGTGGTTCCACCTCATCATCGTAGCACAGGGGACTCGCATATGCAGGTTAGAGAATGTATTTTTGCATGGTCCGGGGAGTGGACTGACCGACGGCAGGCCCTCATTGCATCGCTGCCTTGGAAAGATCGCCCATGCATGACATGTCGGCATGAGGGGGGGAGACCACTGGCGCTGAGAAACTTCCATTACATTTTCGAGTTGGTATCAGGGAAGGATTGGTATCATACGTTATCCTTTTCACGTCAGGGATGGAAAGAATTTCTGAAGCGGGCACTGGATGTTACTAACATGGAGGAGGCGTGGGGGTACTGTTATTTCAAACATGCACAACCTGCGAGATATGCTAGGGAGGAGGAGGAGAGGGAGAAGACGGAGGAGCAGCAAAGGAAGGAGGACGAGAAGATGGAGAAACGACTTGCGTACATTTAATGAACATGCATCGGAGTGGAATGCGGAGCCTCGGGACTCGATACCGATGGAATTGATTGGTGACTCCTCCACAGGAGTGAATTGGATTAACGGTCTCTGGGCAACATCCAATATTATCTACAAGCACATTCTTGGCGACATTCTAAACAGGCTGGAGCATATCTCTGCGTTGCATGGTATGAGGCCTCCGAGTTGGGGCCACAATATGTTCAAGTGGATCTATCGAGAAGGAAACGAAAGAGCTGACAGGCTGACATGGTTGGCCAGAACCAAAAACAGTTACGTTACGTTCCATACCTCACTTATTGAACATGCGAGTAAAACAAAACTAGACGGCCTCCGTGGATTCTTCGACGGAGGTCGCTCTGTGGAGGGATGTGCTGCAGGATGGTGTATAGATTTGTGTGTACACGGGACGTGGCAGTTGGTGGCGGAGGAAGCTTTCTCGCTTGATGCCTCTGCTTCTGTCATGTTTTGTGAGATGATTGCAGCACAACGGCTCTGTATGGCCGTGGAGCAATAGCATCTTTCATCCAAGCAGCTGACTCATTTCATCTTGCTTGGAGCTCTCAAACACCTTTACAATTTCACATGTTGTGCTGCATCCTTTTCCTTGTTCCTGCATCCTATTCCGTTGCCTATGCCTCAGTGGCTCGGCAGTGTGATGATAAGAGATGCCCTCTCTAGCTACCCTGTGCTCCGTTTGGGAGTCTTAGGGCTCAGCTGTCACAGCTGTCCGCGCCCTGACTCAAACTCAGAAACCTGGTTGACGGTTTACCGCCGGTTTCAAGTACCTCGTAGAGCTCTTCGGCATCGATGAGCTAGAGGAATTCCGGCGCGGAGTGGAGCTAGTTGGCCGACCCGACCAAAAGAGACAATGTGACAACTTTCGGTTGGTTGTTCTAACATTTCGAAGATGTTTGACAATTCATTTTGAGAAAGCAGATTTTTCGCACCTGCAAACGATTATAAGGGCTTCAGCGTCTTAATATGAGCTCTGCGGGCGGTCATTTACCATAAAAACACTTGGCGGAACCAACTTCATCTCGATATGAAAAAAATAATGTTCGATTTTTCTAGAAATGCCTCCAGAAGCTCTTCCTTCCGACTCTGAGCACTCTCACGCGTGGAAGGAGATCTACGAGGTTCCCGGCGGTGACCAGGTTGACGGTTCACCGCCGGTGCCAATTTAGGAGAGCTACAGAGCTGGTATGCTATAAACCGATCCAATATCAACTGGCGCGTTTTTTTCTCGCATCGAGAGGTCTGAACTCGGTCTGGCACTCGAGCTAGGAAGGAAGATGCAAAATGAAAAAAACTTATTTGTCGAGCTTTTTTCTTCGCGCCTGAAAAGTTTTTCCGCGTGCTCCAAGCAACGCCGCGCGATAATTGAGCTCTACGAGGCTTCCGGCGGTTACCTGGTTGACGGTTCACCGCCGGATCCCAGTTTTCGCGCCTGTAGTGGGTTGTACCTCGTAGAGCTCTTCGTTATCGATGAGTTTAAGGAATTCCGGCGCGAGGTGAAGCTAGTTGGTCGATCCGGCCAGAAAAGAAGATGTGACAACTTTGGGTCGGTTTTGCCAAGATTTGAAAGATATGTGACACTTCATTTTGAGAAACCAGATTTTTCGCACCTGTAGATGACTTAGAGGGCCTCTGCGTCAAAATATGAGCTCTGTAGGCGGCCTTTCAGCAGCAAAACACTTGGCGAAACCAACTTCATGTCGACATGGAAAAAATGAATGTTCAATTTCTCGAGAAATGCCTCCAGAAGCTCTCTGTTTCGACTCTGAGCACTCTTACGCGTGGAAGGGGCTCTACGAGGTTCCCGGCGGTGACCAGGTTGACGGTTCACCGCCGGTGCCAGTGCCGCGCTCGCCAGTGAAATTTTCAGGTCCGTAGCTGCAGTAATACTATCAAAACACTTGAAGGAACGGTCTTTGGATAAAAACCCCCAAAACGTACTTTTTCGAGTTTTCAGCTCACGTGTGAGGAAGATCTCCCACGTGATACGAACAGCGCACGGCGAGGGAAGAGCTCTAAATGGCTCCCGGCGGTAACCTGGTGGACGGTTTACCGCCGGTTTCCAGTTGGTCGATCCGGTCAGAATAGAAGATGTGATAATTTTGGGTCGGTTTTGCTAAGATAAAAGATATTTGGCAATTCGCTGAGAAACCAAATTTTTTGCACCAGTGGACGACTGTGATGGCCTCTGCGTCTTAATATGGGCTCTGTAGGCGCACTTAACTCGTAGAGCTTCCCTGAGCTAGTTGCTGGAAGCTTAAGGGTAGTTCTGGGGCGCTGGAGAGCAAGTTTGCGAGAAAAATCTCGACGGATCTTTTGCCGGCTTTCGGTCGGTTGGAAATTTTGCTCTCGAAACGAGCTCTAGTGTTATTACCACCATATTCGATCTTATTACCGCTCGCCATCTTGATCTCAGGTTCGATCGGGTACCTTTTACTTTCAAAAAGCGTTGCGACGGGATGGGATGTTTCGAGTGATCTGGACACGCGTTGACGGTTGTTTCCACTTAACTCGAGCTGTAGAGCAGCTACAGAGCTGATGCTTACATTAAACGATTCAGAATAATCGGGCGCGTTCGTCTGTTCCATCTAGAGGTCTGAAATTGGTCTGATACTCGAGCTAGGTTCGCTCAAAACACTTGGGGGAACCAACTTTATGTCGACATGAAAAAATGAATGCTGATTTTTTCTGAGAAATACCTCAAGAAGCTCTCTCCTTCAACTCTGAGCACTGTCGCGCGTGAAAGAAGCTCTACGAGCTTCCCGGCGGTGACCAGGTTGACGGTTCACCGCCGGCGCCAGTTGGCCGACCCGGCCAGAAAAGAAGATGTGGTAACTTTGGGTCGGTGTTGCTTAGATTTGAAAGATATTTGACAATTCATTTTGAGAAAGCAGTTTTTTACGCCGAGCATTGGTGTATAAACTTTGTTCCCTCAGCAGCTCAGCTCTCTAGAGCTAGTTTTAGTACCAGTTCACTTCCAGGAACCGACTTCATGTTGACTCCGAGAATCTCAATTTGACGTTTTCCTAGAAAACCTCCCAGAGGTTCTCCGCTTTGATCCTGAGCTTCCTTACAGGTGCGAGGAGCTCTACGAGGTTCTTGGCGGTGACCTGGTTGACGGTTCATCGCCGGCGCCAGTTTTCTTCGACACCCAAAGTGGAGGCAGATTCCGATGTCACACTCAATGTTGTATTAAATCCAGGCTGTGTTCCCACTTATGATATTGAGTTCCCTGCGTCGCGGGAATTGGTGACGTGCTGCGCAGATGATGTACACGATGCTTGGGTGCCTATCTGTTTCATTGTTGGTGCTTGGAGGGAGGCTGCGAGTGGCGAGAATCTCCAGGACGTCCTCCACCCAGAGAGCGGGTATGCGGGTTATGCTGGTCTGAGTGAGTCTCTTGGGACGCCGTTGGAGGGTTTTCTTTTTATGGGCGCTGAGAATGAGTTCACGTGTACCCCTAGGGTCAGCAAGTCCGAGGTGGGCTCCATTCTTACGGCGTCCCCAGAGGTCCAACGGCACCCACTGTATGTTGACTTGGGATGTGCAAAGTTCTTCGACCCTTTCACAGTGGTCGTGCGCACGTATGTCGCTATGGGGGACGTCATTTGCGGTGCGAAGGTACTACATATGCGACTCGCCGACGTCCTTCCCCTGCTCGGCAGTGCTGTCTCAGTCGAGGAGGCGGTGCGGAATCCGCACATGTCCAGTGCGAGATTTGATGAACTGGAGTGGTCGTACATGGACCTGTGCCATGTGCCTGCACCATCGGAGATTATGGCTTTCGACTGGCATCCGTACGGCTGGACTTATGATGAGATGTGTGCCTTTTACTTTTATCCTGCGCCACATGAGTATTGTGTAGTAGGCTACTCGTAATATTCTTTCTGCTCTGCTTTCCCTTTAACTCCGATCGTTGAAACGTTGCCTGACCTTCAAAGGAGGTTCACTGTGTAGGTGTGCCGCCTGAACGCTTTGTGCGTTGCCCGTTCGCTGCGTTCGCTGCTTCGGGACTCGTTCTCCTGCAGCTGTTTTACAGCTGGTGCACAGGAACGCAAACAAACAAACCAGGTTGACGGTTCACCGCCGGCGCCAGTTCCGGCGCGGGGTGGAGCTAGTTGGCCGACCCGGCCCGGGCGGACAATGTGACAACTTTTGGTCGGTTTTGCTAAGACTTGAAAGATATTTGACAATTCATTTTGAGAACCCACATTTTTCGCACCTGTGGACGGCTATGAGGGCCTCTGCGTCTTAATATGAGCTCTGTAGGCGCACTGTTACTATCAATACACTTGGCGGAACCATCTTCATGTCGACATGAAAACAATCAACTTTGCCTTTTTCGAGAAATGCTTCCAGAAGCTCTCTCTTTCGATTCTGATCACGTGCGGAAGGGGCTCTACGAGGTTCCCGGCGGTGACCAGGTTGACGGTCCACCGCCGGCGCCAGTTGGCAGACCCGACCTTAAGAGACAATGTGATGACTTGGGGTAGGTTTCCCTAAGATTTCAAAGATATTTGACCATTCATTTTGAGAAACCAGATTTTTCTCACGTGTAGTGGTTATGCCGCGTCTGCCAGTTCAATTCTCAGGTCCGTAGCTGCAGTGTTACTATCAATACACTTGCTGGAACCGTCGGCCGTTTCGAGTCATCTAGGCGTTGTCGGTTTTTGTACTTAACTCGAGCTGTAGGACAGCTACAGAGCTGATGCTTACATAATCCTTCTTAGGATGATCAGGCGCGCTCGTTTGCTGCATCCAGAGGCCTGAACTCGGTCTGCTACTCGAGCTAGGTCCGCAAAACTAATCGTATTCTTCGAATCATTTTGACCAGTGCTCTCGGTTTTCTGTACTAAACTCAAGATTTAGAGGAGCTGCAGAGCTGGCACGCACATAAACGTTTCAGTATCACCAGGCGCGTTCGCCTGTTGCATCGAGAGGTCTGAACGGTCTGCTACTCGAGCTAGGTCCACGACACTATTCGTATTTCTGAAATTCTCTTTACAGGCGCTTTTGCTATTCTGTACTTAACTCGAGCTGTAACAGAGGTACAGAGCTGGCAGAAACCGATCCAGAATCATCAGGGCCGTTTGGCTGAAGCATGTAGAGCTCTGAAAAGAGTCTGCTGCTCGAACTGGGTCCGTACAACTATTCGTATGCGACCGATTTTTTTCGAGCTGATGGTGAATTTTTTCACTTAACTCGAGCTGCAGATGAGCTTGAGAGCTCTCCCGCACAGAAATCAGAGGGAAATCATGATTCGGGATAGTCTGAAGTATCTAGGCGCTTGGCTTGGGTCTGTGATGAGCGCAGACGCCGCACAACTAGTCATTTTCTGTTTTTTTTTCTGGTGATGGAATTCGGCTCCTGGTTTGAATTCGAGGTGCAGATCAGCTTGAGAGCTCTTAGGCATTGCAATGGGAAGCTAATCGCCATGCGCGCTATTTGAAAGTGTCTAGACACCCACGCTCACACTGCTATTAGCGCTAAGACTGAATTCTGATTCGTACTGTGGTACTTTCCTGGAAATGTTACTGTTCTCCTTGGTTTTACTCGTGCTGCAGATGAGCTACGCATCAGGGGCAATCGTGAAATGTATCTAGACGCCTGAGATCATCTGCTATCAGCGCTCGGTAATTCCGGCGCGGGGTGGAGCTAGTTGGTCGACCCGACCAGAAAGGACAATGTGACAACTTCGGGTCGTTTGCGCTAAGATTTTGCAAGATATTTGACAATTCATTTTGAGAAAGCAGATTTTTACGCCGAGCATTGGCATATAAATTTCGTTCCCAGAGCAGCTCAGCTCTCTAGAGCCAGTTTTAGTTTTAGTTGGCTTCAGGGAACCGACTTCAGATTGAGACCGAAAAATGTAAATTTGACGTTTTTCTAGAAATATCCGAGAAGCTCTCTGCTTCGATCCTGAGCATTGTGACGCGTGCGAGCAGCTCTACGAGGTTTCCGGCGGTGACCAGGTTGACGGTTCGCCAGTTGCTCCACCCTGCGCTCGAATTCCTCTTATACCTCGTGGAGCTTTTCGGCAAGATGAGCTAAGAGGAATTCGGGCGCAGAGTGGAGCTAGTTGGCAGACCCGACCTCAAGAGACAATGTGTTAACTTGGGTCGATTGTTGTATGTTTGTGCAAACCTTGAAAATTCGTTTTAAGAACTGGTATCTTTCTCACGTGTGGTGGGTTGCCGCGTCTGCCAGTGAAATTCTCAGGTCTGTAGCTGCAGTATTATTATCAAAACACTTGCAGGAACCGTTTGTGTTCCGAGCCATCCTGACACGCGTAAACGGTTTTCGATACTTAACTCGTGATTCGGGAAAGCTACAGAGCTGGTACTTACAGAAAAATCAGAATCATCAGGCGCGTTCGTCTGTTGCATCTAGAGGTCTGAATCCGGTCTGCTACTCGAGCCTGGTTCGCAAAACGATTCGTATCATTCGAGTCATTTTGACAAGTGCTGTCGGTTTTCTGTACTTAACTCGGGCTATAGGATAGCTACAGAGCTGACACGCACATAAACCAATCCAGTATCAGCAAACGCGTTGGCTATTGCATCGAGAGGTCTGAACCCGGTCTGCTACTCGAGCTAGTTCGCGAAAGTTTTTGTTTTCTTCAAGTTCTCTTTACAGGCGCTGTCGGTGTTCTCAGAGCTAGTACGCACAGAAAGCGATCCAGAATCATCAGGGGCGTTGGGCTGAAGCATCCAAAGCGCAGAACACAGTCTGCTACTCGGGCTAGGTCCGCAAACCTGTTCGTATGCGACCTATTTTCTTCGAAATCATGTTTATGTTAGTTCACTTTGCAATGCCGCTCTCATTTCTCATTGCCCCAATCCCCTCTCTAACGTCTCACGTGCACTGGTTGCGCGTTCCTGCTCCCGTTCGCTCCCTCTCGCCCGCTGCCTCCGCTGTTGTCTGGGCTTCGGAGGGCCCTTGAGCTGTTTGGCGACAGAGCCCGCTTGCGTGCATCCGAGCGAGAAAGGTTTCGAGGCTCATAGAGCCCTCTCTCCAGCAAGCCCAAAGGTCCTGTGCATCGGACCACGCTCCACTAAGGTTCCGAGAGACCCCTTGTTTTGAATTGATAACATTGAACTGGTAGCGCAGAGCAACTTTCCTACGGACAGCGCCGCCATGTCGAGGAGGAGCACACCTCCCAACACGCCACCTGCCGGTGGTCGCGCTGCTGCAGATGAGGGCGGCGACTACGATGATGGAGAGTTCTCGGCCAAAGGAGGCAAGCGAGGTAAAGGACGTGATCCACGCGACGACATTCGCTCCAGGCCGTGGCAACCTACCGCCGCCTCCGGAGTTCGACGGTAACATGGAGGATCCAAAGATATACAGACGCTACAAGGCGCAGGTCGAGAACTGGGTTTTGATTGCGAAGAACATCATCGGCCCCGAGGAGATGGCACCACGACTGTATGCAGCGCTCGAAGACAAGGCTTTCGATCACGTGGAGGACGAGAGCCCGACAGTTTTCGCAGTTCCGAACGGTGTGGAGCTCTTACTCGACAGGTTGGCCTATTTCGATCAGCGCCCAACGGTCAAGATAGGCGCCGCGATGGACGACTTCTTCCACATGGAGCACGTCAGGCCAGGCGAGACATTACTTCAGCTCGCCACTCGAGTGGACAAGGCGGGGCTCCAGGCAAAATCGGTCGATCTGGACATCCCAGATCCGATGATCATTAGGCAGTTCATGACGAGTTCACAGCTGGACCACAAGACACAGGCCACATTATTGATGGCAGCAGGTTCGAAGTTCGAGTGGAAGCCTCTGAAGGAGCAAGCGGCCATCTTGTTTCCCATGCCGCTGGTGCCGCGTAATAGGTTTCAAGGAGATCGCAAGTACCGACCTCAGTACAGCGCTCACGTTACGAACCAGGAGACGTACGAGAGGGAGGTCACCGAGGCCGACTACCAGCACTATCATGAAGATTGGCAGGTGACCGACGCAGATTTTGGTTACGACGACTCGTACGACAACAGCTGGGAGGAAGATCCTGGCGACTCCTGGGATGAGCAGCTGCCCGAGGCGTTGGCCAGAGAGATCCACACAGCTCACGTTACGCTCAAATAGGCTCACGATCGTCTCAATCAGGCCAACAGAGCACGAGGTTACTACAACACGAAGGGCAGCAAGGGCAAAGGTAAGCACGGCAAGGGCTACCAGCCGAACCGTTCCGGCAAGGGCAAGGGCAATGACGGAGGCAAGGCACGACGTGGCATGTCGTTGGAGGACCTCAAGAAGGTGACGAACTGCTCGGCTTGTGGCGAGATCGGCCATTGGGCAGGTAACCGCCAGTGCCGAGCGCCAGCTTCAAAGAGGACATCTACAGGCACGACGGCTACACGGAGTGCGAACGAAGCCTCACAGTCTTCCGACGCCTGGTGGCCACCTGCCCATCAGCAGCCTGCTGGTCAACACGAGCACGACCAAGATGGACGAACGACTTCAGGCGCGTCTTCGGCTTCGACAAGACACGGTTACAGTGCGAACATATTACCCACAGTTTCTGAATCTGAGTATGTACATCAGGTCCTAGCGGCGACCAACAATATCCACGAGACGCTCGGTACGACGCCGCCTCAGGTTGCCGGGTCACGACGTCAGGGTGCTGTCCGAGAATACGGACTTCACGAAGATAGTACTCATCACCAAGAGCCCGATCACGCACGACATATCATGATGACGTGCGGCAACGGTGGCCAGAGGGCGAAGTTCAACACGAAGAGCTTTCATAAGGAGCGCTCGATCTACATGATGACGATGGTGAAGGACGTTTTCAGCACGGTGAACATCGACAGCGACGCCAACCTTCTGGTGTTCGACACTGCGTGCCAGACGACGGTCGCTGGACTACGAGGGCTTCGACTATTTCAAGAACGTTATCTCGACCGACAGGGTCTACAGGTTTGCTCTCAACCCGAACGTGAACAGTATCGCTTCGGTCCTGGCGAGCCGATGACGAGTACAGAACGTTGGTCAGTACCAGTCGGAGTTCACGGACGTGCGATGGTTTTACACACTTCAACGATTGATGATGTGGCGACGGCTCGTTTACCTTTCCTGGGCGAAAGAGATTTGATGACAGATCTTGGTTGTGTGATCGACCTCGCTGGTTCTCGAGTTCATTGTCTGGCTGCTCAGCTTCCGAACGTACAGCTTGTGATGTCTAAGAGTGGACGTCTCGCAGTTTGGATCGACGACTGGCCAGTTACAGGTTTTCCAGTCGACGCAGGCTTTGAGATTGATACCTATACAGTTTCGGTGTGCGAGCGCAGCCTGCGAGAGTCGAATCACATCTCACCATCTCTCTGCGATCGTCAGTCAGCTCACGTCACCGATCGAGACAACCGAGATCAGCACGAAGTACATCACTCCGATCGAGCCGACCGAGAACACCACGACGTACATTATTCCGATCGAGCCGAACGACAGCACCGAGAACTACGACACCGCAAGCCCGAACCCGATCGAGCAGTACCTCAGCTACGTCAAAACGTTCCCGATTCGATTGACAAGTTCTATGAGCATTTCAGAGATCACGATTGGGGGCCGGGTCCGGGGCGATCCACGACAATACGTCAGGAGAACGACGATGAGGAGCGAAACAGCGACACGGAGATCCATCGACATGTTCCGTTCTCAGCCGAAGCAAACTACACGATCGATTCAAGAGCCATCTCGGTGCCAAGTCACTCTATGAGGACAGCCTCCAGCGATTCCATTTTCCATATCCAGAGACCGTGTATGCCACGGACTCCCAAGGTCACCACCGAAGACCTGCGGGCACGATGGGCGATTATCATTCAGGCAGTGTTTGTGGTCCTCAGAATGTTCGACAGGAACCGAAGGAACAAGGTGATCGACAGTTTTCTCAGCAGACAGTTTCCAGCGATGCAGATCTTGTGTCAGGACAAGACCGTGGACAGCTTCATCCCAGATACCAGGGCGGGATCACGGACGAAGATGTCATGCTACCCGGATCCGAACAAGACGTGCTGCCATCCAACCAACGGGGAGCACGAGTACATAGTTCCAGCCGGGATGTTCAAGGAGTGCCTCTACTGCGGGACGGTCTGGAAGGGCGAGAAGTACCAGATCAGGACGACGGATGTGATCTTTTGGAATCTCCACGGGACGCGAAAGACTCCAGGCGCAAAGATCGATCGCATTACTCCATCGGCAAGCAGTTCATGCGCGCCGCCTTCCTCGTCGGCTCAGCGCTTACCCCCCTCAGCACGGCCTGGGCGCCCAAATACGACACGAAGATCACCGAGTCTACGAAGGAGGAGGTCACCATGGTCGGAGGCGATGGACGAGGAGCAGGACTCGAGCTGGGAGCGACCACCTCATGCGGAAGCCAAATAACGACAGGTCAGGCGAAGAGGTACTACGGTATGGCCAAGTCTGCCTACAACAACTTGCAGCTCGAGAAGCGCGTCTATGAGAGACGAATGCAGAAGAGCCGTTTTCCACGACGCCAGCGACGCGGCTTCGACATCTACGAGATCTTCGCGGGCGAGTGTGGCATCACCCTGCGCGCCACCGGCCGCGCCAACGGCTGGGGCATGCGAGCTCTACAGCTGGTGGACAAGCTGTTCGGTCAGGACTTGAAGAAGCAGAAGGCCAGGAAGGAAGTGCTCGAGACGATCGACAAGCGGCAGCCGCGCTTGGTCATCATCCAGCTTCCGTGTACACTCTGGTCGCTGCTCAACCGCAACGTCAACTACAAGGAGATGCCCGAGGTGCTGGAGGACCTACGCGATGAAGAGCGGTGCTTCATCACCTTCACGAAGGACATCTTCGACAAGCAGAAGGACTACGGCGACCAGGCCCTGCTCGAGAATCCCGCCACTGCCGAGTCGTGGCGCGAGGAGGCAATCGTCAAGCTCAGGAAGGACAACTACGAGTTCACCTCTAATATGTGCATGTTCGGCATGGTCGGCAACCAGGGCCTCCCCATGAAGAAGCTGGTCCGCTGGTTGGGTACGCATCCACTTCTCATTCAAGAGCTCGACCGACACTGTGACCACAGCCATCCACATGAAGAAATGCAAGGAAGTGGACCTAATGGCAACACCAAGCTCTCACAGGTCTACACCTGGCAGCTAGCCGACGCCATCTGCCGAGGTCTCACCAGGGTCATCGAGAGCGAGCAGTTCGGACACGGCATCTACCTGTGCAGCTACTACCCCGTCTCCTACGACGCTCCAGCCCCTACCGTGCACCACGTCTGCTATTCGGCGCCCGACATGGACGAGACGAAGTGGAAGAACATCATGCAATCGGTCGTCGATGTCATGAGTCGAAGGAACGCCCCCTCAGCTCAGGTGGCGCAGGACTCAGAGATGTGGAAGCAGGTGTCCGAGTTGGTCCCCTGGCAGATCTTGCACATGCAGGCCGCCTTCCAGCCGAAGGCGAAGCGTCTTAAACCTGTGTACGGTCCAGACGTTCATAGATGTTCCGTTCTTCTACTCGAAGATAATCGCATCATCGTCGAGCATGAGTACGTCCCACAGGCCTACGCACCACGAGAACGATTTCAAGACCCAGTACGATACGGGTTGTTCATTATCGGACGTGCTCCAGTTGGCGAAGTACCTGCACCACCTCGACCACCAGTCGAAGGCGAATCACGATAGCCAGTTCCAGTACCCGACGAACCACAGTCAGATGAACTTCAGCCTCAGCCTGTTAAACAACGTGCCGGCGACGAGATCTGGTTCGCTGGACCCCCGCTCACGCCGGAGGAGAAGCGCGCCGCCCCCATCGTTGCCAGGATGCACCAGAACTTGAGCCACCCGCTGCAGGCTGATTTCACGAGGTTCCTGATCGCGAGCGAAGCGAGCCAGGTTGCGATCGATCTCAGCCAACGTCTGCGATGCAGCTCATGTCTACGAAATGTCAAACCACGACGCCCACGACCCGCCAAGATTCCATATATGGTTTTGTTAAATGCTCGAGTTGGTTTGGATTTCTTTTATCTACCTGATGCCGCTCTTACAACACATCAGTTCTTGGGAATTTTGGAGATGTCAGGTTTACTGATGGTGGTGGTTTATTGTCCGACTGGTGATCCTACTCAGGTGTTTGAGATTTTTTCACTTTGGCTTGCTTGTCTTGGTCTGGTTATCCAGACCATGTGGTGTGCGATCGTGATGGAGCTTTTCAGGCTGCTTTCGTTGAACATCTTGAGGCTCACAACGTTTACGTCGAGAAGCCCCCAGCTGAAGCTCACTGGCAGTCAGGACGAGTCGAGGCGAACATCACGCTCTGGAAGCACATGGCCAAGAAGGTGATTGACACGATGCAGCTTGCCGGAGTCGAGGACATGAAGCTGATGGCACCTGCGATCAACCAGTCTCGCAATTCTCGTGTTCGACAATGCGGTGCTTCACCATATCAGTGGACTTTCGGTAAGAACCCGAGGATCCCCGACAGCATCACCGACCCAGCCAACTCTGCCGTCGCACACAGCGCCATGACCGCAGATGTAGAGCTTGCTAAACGAGCCCGGGTACGAGCCCTCGCAGACATGGCCTTCACCGAGTACGACAGGTCCGAGTCTCTCAAGCGCGCGATGCTTCGAGTTACCCGACCTTACCGAGGAGACTACGCCCCGGGAGATCGAGTGGCTTGCTGGCGTCAAGCGAAGAACAAGAAGGGCAAGCAATACCAGCAAGGTTCATTGTGGCTACTGTGGTTGGTCCTGGTGGTAGTGGCGGTGCCGATAACAACAATGTTTGGGTGCAGTCTTCAGGACATCCGATCTTGGTTTCAAAAGAACAACTTCGAGAAGCACATGGTACTAAATTGTGGATACCTGATGAGCAGGACTTGACTGAGCTACGCAAGGCTACTGAAGCACAACCTGAACGATTTCACGGCGAACATGCGATACCCCCTGCCGAGATCGACCCGAACGATGTGGTCGTGTCTGATCTAGCCGCTGCTCTACGAGATGAAGGAAGACGTGAACACGTTCGTGGACTTCTACCACCTCCTGCTCAGCCACCGGCTGAACCACGACAGCTAACCGAGGCCTGCGGCTCCGGGGATAACATGAACGACAACATACTGCCAGCTGTTCGACCACTACCTGAAGACGCTGGGGGAGATACTCGAGCTGCCCGGCGACCCCGCTTCGCAGAACCAGAGACGCCAGCTACACCGCCTACTTCACAGGCCCCAGGTGCGACCCACGTTTGCTTCAACGGTACTGAGCAGAACTCTGCCATTCCGATTTCTATGCGAGCAGTACACTATTCTCGAGTCGCCAGCCTACGAGGTCTACCTCAACAACAACGGCAGCTTCACTTGGACCAAGAAGGACCAGAAGGCGCTCAGTCGTGAGATCCCCTACCCGCAGATCCCTGCAGATCAGGTACATCTATTTCGAGAAGCTCTGGCCCGTGGGTGGTCATCCTGGCAACGTTTCTCAGCCGTGGAGGACTTGGATCTGAAGACGTCCAAGTCCATCGAGAGCGACCCTGAGAAGAAGAAGAAGCGCATTATTCCATCAAGAGTCTGCTACCGCAACAAGAATGCCGGACGTGGAGTTTCCGAGATCGACGCCAAGGGTATCGGCTACAACGACCCTGACATCATGAATCTCAGACGTGACACACCAATACTTATTAGAGCTGGTTTCTACATCTTGCCGCAGACGATCTCGAGCTGGACTTCAACTTGTTCGGAGGCGACGTTGCCACAGCCTTCCTGCAAGCCGATCAGACAAAGGCCCAGCGCGACAAGCCGATCTACCTTCGACAACCTTCTGAAGGACTTCCAGGTGTACAACGCGGTGCTCTCCTACTTGTTCCCGGAGAGCTCGCTGAGAGCCACAGGGTTTAGGATTAGGAGCCGGACGGTGGTGGTGCCCGCCAGCAGCCCATCTCCGCCGCCCCACGATCCCCGCAGCGCCTCGCCTGATCCGGCAGCTGGTCCGGGAGAGCTTCCGGCAAGCTTCCACGCATGCCTGCACGCGTGCAGGCACGCGTGGAAGAGTTTCTGGCAGCGCTTCGGCATCGCTGCAGGAGAGCTTCCCAGAGCTCTCCAGGAAAGATTTCCTGTTCCGAAAGAGTCTCTTCGCTCTTCGCTCTCCGGGTTTTGGACGCTACCAAGTGTGACGTGCTATCTACGGTTTCGTCAATAGCCCTCGCCTGTGGTGGCGAGAACTTCGTGAATTTCTTATGCACATCGGTGGCAAGCAGTGCCTGCTGGCCAAGGCCCTTTCCTGTTTCTACCACAAGGCAGGTCGCATTATCATGATTACCGGCATCCACGTGGACGACCTCATCGGAGGCGCAGATGCTCGAGAAGGCTCCAAGCTTTTGGAGACCATCCGCCAGAGGTTCACTTTTGGCAAATGGTGAGACAACAAGCTGAACTACTGCGGCAAGCACCTCAGTAAGAACGAAAACGACACGATTTTCATCAACCAGAAGGAGTTCTGTAGTCAGCGCGTGCCGGCGTCACTGCCGCGATGGAGATCTGCGACGCCCGAGGCCGAGCTCACCGTCGAGGAGAAGACCAATTCCGCGAGCGGTGGTGTTACGAGAAGTGTTCTCATCACATTTACTGATGCTGCCTGGGTTAACGCTCGGAAGAATCAAAGTCAAGCCGCTTTCATGGTTTTCTTGTCAGATCAAGATAGCTTGACTTCAAAAGACGGAGCGGCTACTCTACTTGATTGGTGTTCCCATTGTATTTGTCGAGTGGTTCGAAGTACTTCGGCCGCCGAGGCAATGGGAATGGATGCTGGTGTGGAAACGGCTTACTTTCTGTAACTTCGGAAGTCTTCAACGTGACTGGTGTGGAAACGGCTTACTTTCTGCGTTACTTTCTGCGTACTTTCTGTAACTGGTGTGGAAACGGTCGCCGAAGTCTTGTTTCGGAACTTCAAGCCGGGCATTTCAGGTTAGCTCCCGAGTTTCTTCATGCCGATTAAGGTGGCAACGGATTGTAAGTCTTTGTATGACATCCTAACTAAAGAAGGGACTCCATCCAGAAAACTGGACTGGCGTTTGAGTATAGACATCGCTGCGGTGGTCCATGCTGCCGAAGAGTTCGACGACGAGAATCCGAAGTCCACCGTGTTATGGGTGCCGACCGATAAGCAAGTTGCGGATCATTTGGCCGAGCTAAACCTCTGAGTCAGTTGCGAGTGATTCTTGCGAAGAATCCACTGGGTCTCCACACGGATAGCGAATTACCCTCGTGAGTGAATGGTTCCCGTTATGTTTTATAAGGCTAGGTGACACGTCTGAGATGTCACGTTTGACTTCCATATTGACGTTTTCCGTGTTTCGCCGGCGAAAGCCTGCCCGTACGTTTGTTGCGTAAGCTATCGTGTGAATCCGAGCTTCGGAAGCAGTTTAATTCGAATG
Source organism: Prorocentrum cordatum (assembly GCA_963575745.1). Taxonomy (NCBI): domain Eukaryota; class Dinophyceae; order Prorocentrales; family Prorocentraceae; genus Prorocentrum; species Prorocentrum cordatum. The sequence goes on along the minus strand of CAUYUJ010018232.1, from coordinate 5,228 downwards.
TCTGTTCGGGAGATTGTGCGCAACAGTAAAGGATGCGGGTGGAATACCGCTCACGTTCCTCACTGCCCCAATCCCCTCTCTAACGTCTCACGTGCACTGGTTGCGCGTTCCTGCTCCCGTTCGCTCCCCCTAATCTGCTGCCTTCGCTGCCGTCTGGGCTTCGGAGGGCCCTTAAACTGTTCCCGGAGAGCTCGCTTAGAGCTAAAGGGTGTAAGATTAGAAACCGGACGGTGTGGTGCCCGCCAGGAGCTCCTCCGCGTGCTCCGCAGTCGCCGCAGAAACTCCGGCGACCCGGCAGCGGGTCCGGGCGAGCTCCCGGCAACCTTCGACGCATACCTACATACGTGCAGGCACGCATGGAAGCGTTTCTGGAAGCGCTTCGGCAGCGCTGCAGGGAGCCCCTCGCACTTCGCTTTCCGGTTTTGGATCCTACTAAGTTTGGGGACAGGGCTCGCTTCTGTGCAGAGCGAGGAAGATTTCGAGACTCATAAGGCCCTCTTCCCAGAGAATTCAAAGGTCCTGTGCACCGGACGACGATCCACTAAGGTTCCGAGAAACCTCTGTTTTCAGTTAATATTATTGAACACTTGACTCGAGCTGCGTATGGGCTTGAAAGAAGATGTGGCGCGATCGTCTGAAGTATCTAGACGCTTGGCTTGTGTCTATTATGAGCACAGACACCGCAAAACTAGTTATATTCTGTTTGCTGTATTGTGTGATAGAAATTGTTTTCTGTTTTGAATTCGAGGTGCAGATCAGCTTCAGAGCTCTTAGACATTGCAATGGGAAGAGAATGATTGTGCTCGCTATTTCGAAGTATCTAGACACCCACACTCAGTCTGCTATTCGCGCTAGGGCTGAACGCTGATTCGTATTCTGCTACTTGTTTGTTTTTCTTCGATTTACTCGTGCAGCAAATGAGCTACTTGTAAGCGTCCAAAACCCGGATAGCGAAGCCAAGCGCGGAACGCCGCACGAGCACCTCTGCCAGGCCGCCTGAAACGATGCGCGGTTCGCTGGAAACCTCGCAGGAAACGCTTGCAGGGGCGCCGTTTACGATGCGTGGGGCCCTGCAAAGCGCGCAAGGAAGATCTGCCTGGGAGCCTGGAAGAACTTGTAAGCTTCCAAAACCCGGATAGCGAAGCCAATCGCGGAACGCCGCACGGGGACCTCTGCCGGGCCGCCTGAAACGATGCGCGGGACACTGGAAACCTCGCAGGAGACGCTTGCACGGGCGCCGTTTACGATGCGTGGGCCCCTGCAAAGCGCGCAAGGAAGATCTGCCTAGGAGCCTGGAAGAACAGCCGAAGCTTTTCCGAAGCTCTGCGGAAGCGCTTCGCGCACCCTGGAGCCACGCGCATTGGGAAACGCTAGGAAGCCACGCTCCCGGACCCGCTGCCGGTTCCGGCAGGGCGCTGCGGGGATCGTGGACCGGCGGAGGTGGGCGTGTTTTCCCCACCACCCACTTCCGGTTTCTTATCTGAAACCCTAAGCTCTCCAAGGAGCTATCCGGGAACAGTTGGTCCCCGTAACTCGTAGAGCTTCCCTTAGCAAGTTATTGCTGGAAGCTTAAGAGTAATTCCGGGGAGCTGGAGAGCTAGTTGGCAAGAAAAATCTCGACGGACCTTTTGGTGACTTCTGGTCGGTTGAAAATTTTGTTCTCAAAATTTGACCATTCGTTAGAGCTCTAGTATTTTTTCCCATGAGATTCGATCTTACTCCCGCTCGCCATCTTGATCTCAGCTCGATCGGGTAACTTTGAAGGCCAAAAAGCAGGCAGGCGGGAACGGCAGTTTCGAGTCATCTTGATACGCGCTGTCGGTTTTCTCAAGATAACTCGAGCTTCAGAACAACTACAGAGCTAATCAGCACAGCGAATGCATTCAGAATGATCAGGCGCGCTCGCCTGTTGAATCCAGAGGTCTGAACTCGGTCTGCTAGCCGAGCTAGGGTTGCAAACCTATTCGTATTATTCGAGTCATTGTAGTAGACGCTCTCGGTTTTTCGTACTTAACTCGATCTGTAGGGCAGCCACAGAGCTGATAATCACAGAAATCGATTGAGAATTATCAGGCGCGTTCGTCTGTTGAATCAAGAGCTCTGAACGCGGCCTGCTCCCCGAGCTAGGTTCGCGAAGCTATTGGTATTCTTCGAGTCATCTTGAGAAGTGCTCTCGGTTTTCTGTACTTAAATCGTGCTGGGGGAGGGCTACAGTGCTGCTGGTCACAGGAATCGATTTCGAGACATCAGGCGCGTCCGTTCGTCGAACCGAGAGCTCGGAACTCGGTCTGCTGCTCGAACGAGATCCGCGATTATTCGAGTCATCCTGAGAGGTACTCTCGGTTTTCTGTACTTAACTCAGGCTGTATGGGGGGCTGCAGAGCTGGTAATCACAGGAATCGACCCGCAGACATCAGACGCGTCCGCCTGTCGCATTCAGAGGTTTGAACTCGGTTTCATACTCGAGCTCGATTGGAAAACTGTTCGTTTTTTTGTTAGAGTCATCTTGAGAGGTCTATAATCGCTTAGGCTGAATAACTAGTCGTTCTCTGAAATTCTTTTCCACATTATATATTGTCAGGAAGCTCTACGAGTCCCCCGGCGGTAAGAAAGGTTGACGGTTTACCGCCGGCGCCCAGTCTCGGATCCTCGGTAGATAATGGGGTCTGCGGCTCACCATTTTCTTTCGTAGAAGAAGTGCGGCGCTTTTTGTAGGGGCAGCCATGGGAAATAACGAGGTCTGGAGACTCGAACTGGTAATCAAAGAAACATTCAGGAGGTATCGAACACGGTCGGCCCGAGCTGGAACCACGTGTTTTTACGTGTCCAGGCCACCCAGGTGCGTATCTAACATCGTGGTCCCGAGATGGGCCCACGTGTGTTAACGCGTCCACGCCATGCAGGGTAGGTGATGAACCTGGTGGTTCCGAGCTGGAACCATGTGTTTTTACGCGTCCAGGCCACACATGGGGGTTTCTCAAATGGAGGACTCGATGTGGAACCCAGTGTTTTGACGAGTCCAGGCCAATCACGGGACGTACCTAACATCGTGGTCCCGCACTGGAACCATGTGGTTTCACGTGGTCTCGGTCTGGAACCACGTGTTATCACGTGTCCACGTTACCCAGCAGGGTATCGAACACGGCGTTCCCGAGCTGGGACCACGTGGTGTCACGTGTCCAGGCCACCCAGGGGGGGGGGGGGATTTGACATGGTGTTCCCGAAGTGGAAAGACGTGTCTTTGTGTGTTCTCACGTGTCCAGACCACGCGCGGGACGTATCTAGCATGGTGGGCCCGCGCTTTTACCATTTGGTGTCGCGTCTCCACGCCGCCTAGGCGGGTATCTGAATGGGTGGTCCCGAGCTGGACCATGTGTTTGGACGTGGCCACGCCACCCAGGAGGGTATCGGACATGGTGTTCCCGGGCGGGAACCACGTCTGGTCATGCGTCGAGGCCACCAACGGAGGGGGGGGGGGGGGGCATTGAATATGGTATCCCCGAGCTGGAAACACGTGTTGTTACGTGGCCACGCCGCCCAGGTGGGCATCTAACCAGTTGGTTCCTACATCGAACCTCTCGTTCAATGTGCTCACACCGCCCAGGAAGAGGTGTATATAATCTGGTTGTCCCGAGCTGCAGCCATGTGTTGTTATGTGTCCAGGCCACCCAGGTGGGTATCTGACATGGTGGTCCCGAGTTGGGACCGCGTGTGTGTGCGTGTGTGTGCGTGTGTGTGTGCGCGGGCGGTGCGTGCGGGTTTTGGGTTGCATGTTGAGTGTTGTTGCTTGGGTTGTTGATTGCGTGCGTGAGCGTGCGCGTGCGTTCATCTGCGCGTGCATGTGTTTGTGCTCGTGCTCTCTTGTGCGTGCGTGATCGTATGTGTGTGTGTGTGGGCGCGGCAGGGTTGCTTGAATTTTGAGTGTGTGTATGGGTGCTGAGAGAGAGAGAGAGAGAGTGTGTGTGTGTGTGCGCGCGCGTGCTTGTGTGTGTCTGTGTTTGCGGGTGTGTGTTTGTGCTCGTGGGTGTTGTTTTTTCTTGTTCTTCTGGGTGCGCGTGAGTGAGTGTGAGTGTGGCTGTGTGCGTGTGTACGGTTTTGTGTTCGTGTGGGGGGGTATCACCTTTAGGTTCGACTGCCGCATTCGTCCAAGCAGGTTTGCAGTTCATGGTTCGTTGGCCAGTACGAAGCGCACGCGGTGGAGTTGTCTTCGCGCCGGAGGGTGGGAAAGGTGCGTGTGTGCGTGTGTGTGTGTGTGTGCGTGTGTGTGTGTGTGTGTACGCGTGCGTGCGTACGTGCGTATAGGTATGTGTGTGTGCCCGTGCGGTGCGTGCGGGCTTTGGCTTGCATCTTGAGTGTTGTTGTTTGTGTGGTTGTTTTTTGTGCGTGTTCTTGCGCGCGCGTTCTTCTGCGTGTGCATGTGTGTGTGTGTATGTGTGCTCGTGTGCTTTCATGTGCGTGCGTGACTGTGTGTGATTGCGTGTGCGTGCGTGCGCGCGCGCGTGTGTGTGTGTGTGTGCGTGTGTGTTTCGGCGCGTAATCCTGAACGATATTCGTGGCGCCGTTGGGGCCGATGCGCGCGTTAATGATGGGGAAGAGGAGGAGGCGGAGGAGGAGGAAGAGGAGGAGGAGGAGGAGGAAGAGGAGGAGGAGGAGAAGAGGGGAGGAGGAGGAGGAGGATGAAGGAGACGAGGAGAGGAGGAAGGAGGAGAGGGGAGGAGGAGGAAAAAGAAGCGGAGGAAAGAGGAGAAGGAGAGGAGAGGAGGAGGAGGGTAGAAGAGGAGGAGGAGGAGAGAGGAGTAGGATGAGGAAGAAGAAGAGGAGAAGAGGAGGAGGAGGAGAAGGAAGGAGGAGGGAGGCAGGAGGAGGAGGAAGGGGGAAGGAGGAGGAATGAGAAGGAGGACGAGGAAGAGGAGGAAGGATGAAGGATGGCCGGAGGAGGAAGGAGAGGAGGGAGGAGGAGGAGGGAGGAAGGAGGGAGGAGGAGGATGACCAGGAGGAATGGGGGGGAGGGAGGAGGAGGAGGAGGAGGAAGGAGGAGGAGGAGGGAGGAGGAGGCGGGGCGGAGGAGTATGATGATGAGGATGATAAAGGAGGGAGGAGGAGAGGAGAAGGAGGAGGATGAGGGAGGGGGGAGGAGGAGGAGGCGGAGGAGGAGGAAGAGGAGGAGGGTGCGGAGGAGGAGCAGGAATAGGATGAGGAGGAGGAGTAGGAGGAGGAGAATGAGGATG
>CAUYUJ010018231.1:184514-210532 GCA_963575745.1 Prorocentrum cordatum | reverse complement strand
AGAGTGCCCCAGGAGGCCCCAAGGAGCCCCCAAGAGGCCCCAGGAGGCCCCCAAGACGCACCCAGGAGTCCCAAACGAGGCCTAAAGAGGCCACAAAACAGCCCCGAGGAGGCCCCACAACGGTCCCAAAACGGCTACCGAGAAACTGCGAAACTGCCTTCACGACGTCCCCGACAGGCCAACCACGAGATCCAAACCAACACCCATGAGGCCTCTGACCCACCACCCAGGGCACGGCGGCGGGAGCAGTGACAGCACTTGTGCACAGCATGTTCCGGCGGGAGCCTTCCGGAACACGCTGCAGGAGGAGGAGGAGGAGGAGGAGGAGGAGGAGGAGGAGGAAGATCAGGAGGAGAGAGAGTTGGAGTGGGAGGAGGAGGATGGGGACGAGGAGGAGGAAGAGGCCTCCCAGACAGCTCCAAGATAGCCGAAGAGGCTTCCAAGAGGGCCCTGCGCGGCCCACGAGGGCCCCAAGGCGGTGCCTGAGGCGCCCAAGACGGCCCGAGAGGGCCCCAAGACAGCCCCAAGAGAGGCCCAATAAGGGAAACACGAACCGAGAATCCGAGCTTTCTACCCCGAGAGGTTCTCGGTAAGTCCCAAGAGGCCCCCAATCGGATCCAAGAGGCCCCCAAGAAGCTCCCAAGAGGGCCGACGAGGTTCCAAGAGATCTCCCAAGGTGGCCCCAAGAGGCACAACTCATTGTTTTACGATTGGGCTTTGACGGGTTTTAATTTTTCGGCCTTTTGGCATCCCGATGCTCCAAGACGGCCCAAGAGGCTTCCAATACCGCTCCAATATAGAGGAAGAGGCCTCCAAGAGGGCCCCAAGACGGCCCGCGAGGGCCCCAAGACGGTGCTTGAGGCGCCCAAGACGGCCCGAGAGGGCCCCAAGAGCCCCAAGAGAGGCCCAAGAAGGGGAACGCGACCCAGCAGCAGAGCGTTCCCCCCAAAACGCCCACAGGAGGCCGCAAGATGCCCCCAAGTGGTCCGACGAGGACCCCAAAAGCTTCCCGAGTGCCCAAAAGGCCCCTAGGAGACGTCCAAGAGGTCTTAAAATAGGCCAAGAGTGCCCTCGATGCGTCAAAACTGCTTCCAGGAGGCCCCCGGGAGGCTTCTGGATTGCCTCAATCTGGCCGCAGGTGGATGACGGCTTCAGATTGCAGAGCCGATGCCCCCAATGGACCCTCAGACGCCCCCCCAAGAGGCACCCAAGAGGTGCCTCCAACAGCCAGTTGACGAAGCATGCGGAACACCCCAGAAGCTCCTCAGATGCCGTCGCGCGCCTGTGTTTGATAGCGTTGTCCAAGATCGTCCAGCGCCCCCCCAGCCTGGGCTGGAGCCTGAGCGCGCGCGAAGCGCGCGCGATGGTTCTAGCATATATATATATATGATTATATTCGCCACGTGGCCCACGTTGCAACGCCGCGGGGCAGGAACACATGGAACGCTACTCAGTTCGCAACGGGGCAACGACAGGCCGGCGAACAAATTATCCCGGCAAAGTAACCTAACAGCGATGTGTCTAAGTATAACTGAAACATGCAGCAGCAGTGAGAGGCACTGTGATACCAACAGTAACAGTAATAGTGATGCAAAAGCTGTTGTCATCGTCGCGCTGAGCTTGATTCGATGTGTGGTCAAACAAGGTACTGCCATGGACGCATGTCGCTTGAATGACTACATGTATAAACGAGACGCTGCTATCAACGCACGGAACTTGAATATATATATGTCCAAACGAGACACTGCTATCAACGCGTGGGAAATGAATGGATGCTTGTTCAAAGGAGACATTGCTATCAACGCATGGAGCTTGAAAGTATGTTTCTCCAAACGAGACACTGCTATCAACGCACCGACCTTGAATGGATGTCTGTCCAAACGAGACACTGCTATCAACGCTGGGAACTTGAATGGATGTGTATCCAAACGACACTGTGCTATGAACGCATGGAATCTCAAACGATGTATGTCGATGAAAGCGAGGACGGCCTGTATGCATTAGTGTGTGCTTATCTCGTGATGTTGTTTTGGAAGCGCTCATGTCTATCATCGTTTGCACAGCAGACGGGGATGCTTGTATCTCACTGCGCACAGGTACAGTCGGCATCTGAAGCGAACAACCGGCTGCAGGCTGAGAGGCCTCGCAAAGAGTCGCAGGCTGAGAAGCACCGCGACCGCGCAATTGGAGACTGAAGCTAAGGCTAGCATACAGGAAGCGCAGGACGAGAAGCACAACGCGACAGACGGCTGCAGACTGAGAAGCACCGCAAAGAGTCGCAGGCTGAGAAGCACCGCGGCCGCGCAAGTGGAGGCTGAAGCTAAGGCTAGCATACAGAAAGCGGCAGGCTGAGAAACACCACGCGAGAGCAGGCTGTGACGCACCAAACTGGCCGGCTCATCATGCTGCAACTCACGGTTCCTCAGGCTCGTGCAGGCCAGCCTAAGTCTTGTCGAGCTTTCGCGCAAGCGATCTTCGTCGCGGCAATCTTGTCCGCGAAGAGCTCGGCGAAAGCCTTGGCGATTTGTTCGGGAGGACCGCCTTCGATGATGCTCCTGTCAGGCAAGCCGTGGCTCAAGAGTTGTTTGAAGCTTCTGGGGCGCGACAGGCTGACGTAGTAGGCAAGCCAAATGGACTCCTTCTTCAGTCCGGGCGGAAACGTCCAGTGGACGATGAAGCCTGGATCCGCCGTCTTGCCCTGGACGCCATGCAGAGTCCCCTGCTTCTTGGGCAACACGGGCAACTGCGTCCTGGACACCGCGATGGCCGGGCCACCTGTCTTCGCCTTGAACTTCCACGGGCGCGCCTGCGGTGTGATCGCGAGCACTCCGCGCAGGTCAGGGCCGGCAGACTGAGAAGCACTGCCAGCTGTTACCTTCGCGGCCTTCAAGAAGAGTTCATCGCTGTCATCGATCTTGACATACACAGCCTTTGGCATGTAGTAGAGTACGACCACACCGTCCGATACAATGGACGGCCGGCCCTCCAGCGGAGGCTCCAGAGCGTGCAGCTCTATGCCTACCACTTTGCCTGGCGCACCGCGGACATACTTCGGCGGCAGGACGGATTCCGTCAGGATGACTTCCATGCCAATGAAGAGCGGCAGCAGCCCTGGCATTTTTGCGGTAGCGCCGATGTTGGGCTCCGCGCGCATCTCGTCGAAATCAGGCTTCGCGACGCGCGCAGCTGGTCTGTCGATTGCTGGTACGTAAAAGAGCAGCTGGCCAGCATCGTGCGCATCAAGCTTCGCCTGTGCATGCATGGCGTAAGAGACGATGCGCCACACATAGGCCGACTCGTACCAGCCTCTCGCTGCACGCAACCGAGGATCCCATTGAAGTGGCGGATCGGCTTCGCTGTTGCTGGCAGCAGGCTGAGCAGCACCACCAGAGCTAACGATTTCTGTTTTGACGATCGCCTGCCAGCTCTCGTCAGAGATCTTTTTCCCGCCTGGAGTTCGCATAGCGTGGAGAACCTCGACTTGCAACGGGTCCGTAAAGCGTTGCATCTGCACGAAATCGATGACGTACTCGATGTCGGCGAGCAACTCCCTACCCTGTTGGCGTTCGTAGGATTGGCCCGCGTGAGGCGCCAGCAGGGAAGCGGTGGCGGGGACTGGCGGCAACTGGTAGAAGTCCCCGCACAAGATCTTCACAGGCATGCGTCCCCACGTCTCCTGCGGCCGCATGTACTTCGTGGGGTCCAGGTTGTAGCGCAACGCCCTGCCGTGGGTCGTGCGCAGTGCATCTGCGTGCAGCAAAGGCCCCGGCACAGCACCCAGCTCATCGATCACGTCGACGCCGAGTGTGCCTGTGAGGCGGTCCAGTTTTTTCTGCGTCTGTGGCGTCAAGCGCAGCCTGGCTGTCTGCATGGAATCCGACATGAGCAGGCCATTGGAGGAATGCATGGTCCTGCCGCGCGGGCCGAGGTTGTGTGCGGCGTGGTTGGACTGCGCTTTGCCGAGGTACCCCTGCTCGCCGAAGTAAGTGATGGCCATCGGCTCCACCACTTTGGAGAGGGTGCGCGTCTTGCCGACACCGCCTCCACCGAGCCAGATCGCTCTGTGGTTGCCTGTCGCGGACGCCACGGGGAGGAGATGCGTTGTCTTGTCTGGTCTGCCGTCAAAACGTTTCTGCAGAGACAGCGCAAACAACGCCACCGCGTCAATCTGCTCCTCCGTGCAGTGGGCATCAGTGACGAGCTTCCACGCAACAGCCGCCGGGCCCTGCATGGCCAAGAGCTGCGGAACGAGTTCTGGTTGGGCGTCCTCGGCAGCAGGCTGAGGAGCACCGCTGGGGAGCCAGTCGTCCGCAGCATCGGGCAAGATCTCTCCATCCGCGCTCGTTTGCTTTTTCTGTAGCGCTATGCTTTGCCGCTGCAAGGCTAGCATGTCAGAAAAGCTCTCGTTCAGTCGCGTGCCCAGATGCTCCCGCGCGCCCGTGCTGGCTGGCTGTGCAAAGCTCGCGTGCAGCATGCCGCCGTACGCTCGATTGAGATTCTTCAGCTGCTTGTCGGCGTAGCTGAGGCGGCCCTTCTGATCCAAGCGGTGCAGGTGATCTTGCTGCAGGGCCAGCTCGGTTGCTCTGACGTGGTCCCGCAGCGGGAACAGGGAGATCTCTGTAATCGCGGCGTCCTCGACATCCTCCTCCACGTCGCTGCCGCCGCCTCCACCCACGTCAACGAGCTCCAGCGGGACTCGGCCGTTGGGCCTTTCGGCATCGCTCGCGGAGTCTTCATCGGCCTCGAGGTGGGCACTCGCCGCTGGCCGAGGCTTCACCCGCGCCTCCGCCGCGAGTTCCACGTGCGCCAGCACGTCTCGCGCCACGTGCGCGCAGAACTCTGCCAGAGTGCACTGTTCCTCGTGCCACCTGCAATGGTGGTTACTGAAGGCGAGGATGCGCCGTGCCGCCTCCGCTGGCATGCGCCGCGCCAGCTGAGACCTTGCGAAGGACGCTAGGCTGAGGAGCACCAGCTCACCCTCGTCGAGGTTCGCCCGAGGCTCTTTCAGCTCGGAGAAGAGTGTCGTGTCCGCGAGCACGAGCATCTTGCGGGCCAGGCGGCATCTGGTGTCTGCGCGCGCCGCCAGCACGTGGATCTCCGCGCAGCGAAGCCGCCACGCCCGCTCGAACGAGTATGGGCGCACGGCGGGGCAGTCGCAGTTCCTCAGCAGATGGCTGTACTGAGTAACGCAGCCACAAGAGAGGGGACCCTCGCATGCCCAAGGCGTGAAGAGGAGGGCCTTGAAGAGCGAGTTCTGCTCGGGGTCCTGTGCCCAGGTCGGGCACTGGAAGCCATCGATGGTGGGGACATTACTGCGCAGCCGCACCTCCTGCACGTACCGCTGAGCCATGACGTAGTGGTTCTCGAAGGCGAAGAATCGCGGTCCAGAAGCCTTTGCCCGGTTCGGCTTCAGGACTCGCCGGACGTACATCCTCGTTGTTGTCGTACTCGTCGTCGTCGTGGTCGTCGTGCTCGTCTTCGTCGTCGTCGTCGTCGTCGTTCTCGTCATCGTCATCATCATCACCAGCAGCAGCATCCGATCATCATCATCATCATCATCATCATCATCATCATCGTCGTGGTCGTCGTCGTCGTCCTGTAGATGTAGTAAGGCATGGTCTGCAGGCGAGCGCCCCTGTGAGCGTAGTCGTCGGCTGTGTTCGTGCTGGTGGTGCACACGTGCATGTCCTCGCAGTCCCCGCCGTCAGCCTGCTCGTCGCAGTCCCCGCCGTCAGCCTGCTCAGCATCAGAAGGGATGTGTTCAGGAGGCTGAGGAGCACCGCTGATCGCACCTGCTGCGTGCTCCTGGTCCTCGTCAGCCACGTGGATCTGGATGCGGACTGCGTGTATTGGCACCTGATCACTATCCTGCTCCTCGCAAGTACCTTCATGGTTGAGTAAGCGCTTGCGCTGCTGGCAAGCCCATTGCAGTTGTCTCGTGAAGAGCCGCGTGTGGTGGTGCGACTGGAGGCAGTCGCCGCCTGTGAGGATGTGCACGGCTACCTCCGTCGTGGAGAGCCAGAAGCACCGATTCGCCATCGACGCCAGCCGGATACAGACGCGTCGAGCGCGGCGAGCGAGATCCTCCTGCGTGCGGCTCCGTTTGGCGTGCGCCTGGCCCTCGGCATCAGCGGCGACCTCACTCAGCACCTTGCGGGCTTCTTCCTCGTCCTCCTCTTCCTTCTCCTGCTGCTCCAGACGCTGCGTGCCGGAGAGCATAGCCTTGAAGAGCGGCGTCATGGACTCCATCATTTTCCCCTGGTACTTCGTGATGTAGAAGTCCATGGAGAAAGCCTTCTGGAAAGCAGCTTGGAAGCTCTCCACGACAGATGCATTCTGCTGCAGCAAGGACCCACAGACGTAGAGCCATTTTTTGCGCCTGCTGAGTTGTCCTGATGAGCGCGCTGTGGTTGCCGAGTCTGGGTCCTTCATGATCTTCGTCTTCTTGGTAAGCCTTCTGCGCTTGGCCGGCTGAGCAGGAGCGGCCGCCGGCAGGTCACCCTGAGAAGGCTGAGGAGCACCACCAGGCTCAGGCACGTCTGCTGCCTCGGCGGACTCGTCAGGCGCGCACAGCAAGAACTGGAAATCCACGTTGCACCGGCTTGTCACTTGAGAGACGTCGTTGCTTGAGCTCCTGAACGGCTGGTCGCGTTTGAGCTGGCAGCGGCACCGCTGGTTGCGTTCGTCAGAGAAGTCAATGAACGGAGTGCGGACCAAAGGCTAGCCACGCCGACGCACTCGCTTGGTGCGGCCTGCCAGAATAGCTGCTGGATGCGGAAGAACCAGAAGCGGCGCGACGGGGTTCTGTTGGAGCGCAGACTCTCTTTGGCCTCGAGCTTCTTCTTGACGTACTTGACGCACGTCTCCGTGCAATCGTGCTCGTGGTTGGAGCAGATGTTGTAAAAGAAGTCATGGCTAAAGGCTACTGCCCACGCCTCCGCATCTGCGTCAATCTCCTCGACCGAAGCCGGCGAGCCATCGTGCTTGAGGACTTCCTGAATCACTCCATCTTCGTTCGTCTGGAAGAGACTACCATGGCTGACTGCCATGGCAGGCTGAGAAGCGCCACCGAGCTGCCCGAATCTAGATCGCTGGCGGTAGCTCGGAAACGTAGACTGAAAGGCACCTGTGAGCGGGAGGCTCCGGTACGCTGCAGCGCCGATTGCAGGCATCCGGTTCTCTGCAGCTGCCCGCGCGCGCTCCTCCACGAGGTGCGGCTGCTCCACTGGCGGGCCGAGCGGCACCTCGTCGCGCCTGGTGCCATCCTCCTCTTCGCCTCCGTCCATGCGGCTCTGTCGCTGCTGCCTGGCTGTGAAAGGCTCTGGCGCGACATCAGGAAGCCCCAGCTGCCGCGCGGGCTCGTTGGCAGCTTCGTACTGCACGGTCTCCGCGGTGGAAAGAAGCGCAGCGCGCAGGTTCCGAGCCGCGGTGCGCAGCCCTCCGACCACGGCCGAGCGCAACCACGCCATCGTAGGCCCGATGACGCTGTGGCCTTTGCCGTGGCCATGCGTGAAGCCCCGACCCTGTGCTTCGAAAGGCGCCTGCACATCAGTGCTTCCTGGGGCCACGCACGGCTGCAGAGACGCTGCCACGTCGTCCTCCGTTGACACTGCCTGTCGGGCTAGCGTTGTGCGGCCAACAAACAGGCGCTCTAAGCCAATGATGTAGCGGTAGTGCAACTCGGTCATCAACAGGAAGAACTTGGCCTGCGCACGCGGGTCTGCTGCGACTATCTGGTGCATCCGCTCCAGAGAAGGCATGGTAGGCGCTGAACTCCGCAGGTCAGGGCCAGCAGGCTGAGAAGCGCCGCCGGCTGTGGGAACCGCACTATCCGCGTGCCCGCGAATGTCGAAGTGGCTCCGCTTTCCCGGCCCTTCGTGTAGCTGGAGGACCAACGGGCTGTACGTGTCTGCGAAGTTCGGTGTGACGAAGAAGCTCGCGGCGCCGAACTTGGGGTTGTTGCCGTGTCCGTTGAAGCGGAGTGCTTGTTTCCGCCCCTCTGTGCCAGGCACATCGGAAGTGCTGAGTAGCAACGTCCTCAGGGCAGTCTTGACCTTCGCAGGCATGCCCGGGCGTGAAATGGCGGAGCCGATGCAGTCGCCGGGCTTCGCGATGTTCAGCGCTTCCATGAAATCCTCCGCCGAGGCCTGTGACAGGATCTGTAGGTCAGTGCCTAAGCCTTTCCTGCCAATCGCAGCTCGCGTGCCTTTCAGGAGCCGCAGCCGGCGGATCACGTCCCCGAGAACAGCATGGATCTCTGGAGAGTTGAAGCGGCTCTGGGAGGCGGCCTCGTAGGTCTCCTCGTCGCTCGCGAGAGAGTACTCGAGCTCCTCCAGGTTGATGAGGCGTCGCGCGACCTCGCAGGGAAGCTAAGTTTACAACACGGTGCTATCAACAATGACAATCGTGATCAGAACGAGACACTGCTATCAACGGTGGAAATGCCATCAATACAATGAATCGTGTAAGAAGGAGGCACTGCCATCAACGGAGCATTTGATGGCAGTCGTGTAAAGAACGAGACACTGCTATCAACGAAGGAAATGCCATCAGTAAGACGAATCGTGTAAGAAAGAAACACTGCTATCAACGCAGCATTCGCGTAACAACGAGACACTGCTATCAACGCTATCAACGCAAGACGCTTGAATGGATGGTTGTCCAAACGAGACACTGCTATCAACGCGTGGACAATGAATGGATGTATGTTCAAAGGAGACACTGCTATCAACACTCGGAGATTGAATGGATGTAGGTCCAAACGAGACGCTGCTATCAATGGATGTAGGTCCAAACGAGACATGCGAGTGCTGGCTGAAAAGCACCGAGGGGGCAGACTGAGCAGTCCTGCCACAAAGCAGTCTGCGTTTCACGGCTCCTCCTCCTTCCTCACACCCCTGCGCTTCATCTTCTCTCCTCCTCGCCACAAAGCAGCCTGCGTTTCACGGTTCCTCCTCCTTCCTCCAAGCCCCTGCAAAGAAGGAGACACTGCTATCAACGCACAGAACTTGAATCGATGTATGTCCAAACGAGACACTGCTATCAACGCGTGGAGAATGAATGGATGTATGTTCAAAGGAGACACTGCTATCAACGCACGAAGATTGAATGGATGGAGGTCCAAACGAGACACTGCTATCAATGGATGTAGGTCGAAACGCCACATGCGAGTGCTGCCTGGAAAGCATCAAAGGGGCGGGGTGAACAGTCCTGCCACAAGGCAGCCTGCGTTTCACGGTTCCTCCTCGTTCCTCTACCCCCCTGCGCTTCATCCTCCCTCCTCGTTCCTCCTGGGGATGACCTGTTCGAACAACATGGGCCGCTCCCGCTCGAGGTTCGGCGCGCCGTCCCCGAACCAGAACTCCGTGTAGCACGCCGGCCAGGACCTGCTGTCGAAGGAACTCAAAGGTTTCTGCGTAGGCACCGATAGGGACTGCGGGCCCACTACCCTGCATGCATCTGCTCCAGCCTGCGCTGTTTCCAAAACCACTTGCGCGCGCTCGTCAAACGAACTAGCAGCACTCTGCACATCGAGAACCATTCCGCGCAGAGTATGCCTGCCGCCTTCGTCAGCAACAGGCTGCAGAGCACCGTTGCTATCTGCCACTGTCGGTGTCGTCTCGTTCTTTGCGATGCGTGCTGCCTGCTCCTGCAGTGCCGCCAGCGTGCCTTGCAGCGCTTGCATCATTTGGACTGGAGCGACGTCATGCACTGGATCCACTGCAACCGTGAACTCTGCGACGTTTTCATGCAAGTAAGCCATGTCGGGCTGTTCTGGTGATTGTCCGTCGTGCTCTGTTTGCGTACGCTCGTCAGAGTCGTCCTCGTTGTCAGACTCTTCGCCCGCTTCGTCGTCTCTGCCCATCTCTGGCGCTCTGGATGCTGGCCCCAACAGACGTACTGGCGCTTTGTCGGCACCTTCCACTGCTTGCAGACATGCCTGGATGTGGTCTGGCACCCCGTCCTCAGGCAGTCGTGTTACAGCAACATTTTCTTGGATGGTCACCTCAGAAAAAGTTGCGCACTGCTGCTTGCGGTCTTTCACAATCTGCATGTACTCCGCGCGCTTGACAGTCGCCCAGTACGCCTTGGTGAGATTGTGCGCGGCGCCTGAAAAGACGACGTTCAGAGAATCTACAAGCGCGCCCTCCGCCGGCGGCAGCTCCATGGATGGAATTTGAGCAGTGGGCTGGGCGAAGAGGATGGTGTTGCCCGAACTGCCTTTCTGCTGGACATCCGGAGCGCCCTTGCCGAGACGTACTTGCTTCCAACAGCATCGGCCAAGAGACGCCAGCATCTTCGTGGCCTTCGAAGCATTGCGGACGTGCGTGGGCTCCCGACCGATCCAGTTGTGGTTGACCAAGGCGTTTAACGGCATCTTCGGTTTCTTGGCGCAGAGGTCATTGAGGCACTCCCAACACACCCACACCAACGCGTTCGCATCGCCCACTCCTGCGCACGGAGGCCTCTCGTCAGCAGGCTGAGAAGCGCCGCCGGACCTGTCGGCAACAGGCTGAGAAGCACCGCAGGTTCCCGCCGTTGCTTCTGATGGCGCAACCACAGGGACTCGGCGGGAGTGCAGAAGCCATCGCCATTCTGAATGCTCCGGATGCTGAACGCTGGACGCGTGCAACTGTTCGTGCGGGATCAATGGCCAGCGCCGGCTGTGCCTGTCCACGTTCAGGAGCTTGTGCACGAGCTCCGGAGACTGCAAGTAGTACACTCCGCGGTGCTTCAGCAGAGCACGCTTGGGTGGAGCATCTGCCTCGCCATCGGATAGGTCATCACGATCGCTTGCTGAGTCGGCGCAGTGCTCAAAGACACGCTCCTCCGGCACTGCTCCAAACAGGCTGAGTTTGTGGCGATGCTCCAGGTAGTCTTTCTGCGCACAGACTACGCAGGCTGCCTCGCTTCGGGGCACCGCCTCGCCGCCCGAGAAGCGGTTGGCCTTGCTGCCAGGGTGACAGAACTGTTGGAAGTAAGCAATATTCTGCACCATGATCCTCTTCTCCTGAGCGGTTATCGGCCTGCAGCCAGCGTGTGCCATCAGGTACAGCACCCGTTTGCGGTATTCTGCCTCGCCGGCGTGGTTGCACTGCTTATGCCGCGCAAAGTCCTCCTCTATTAAGAAATCGCAGTCGCAGAGCTGGCAGACGAGCGGTCCCGTCATGACTGCACGGTTAGAGAAAACGCGCACATGGTTCCCCTCTACTTCGCCGCCGGGAACGTAGCAGCTCTTCCCCGCGGGAGCAGCCAACGCTCTCCGCACTCGCTCCGCGTACCTCTGCGCAAATTCCCTGTGCTGCGCAGGCTGAGGAGCACCGCGGCTGGACGCAAGCTCCTTGTAGGTGGCCAGGCGCCGCAGGATTGCCTTGTTACGAATGCCACTCTCCAGCATCAGCAGATCCTGGTCGATCCTGTTCTGCGCCTCCTCAGCGAACCCTTCCATGGGGTTTGGCCTTTCCTCCGCCTCCGCGATGCGAAGCATTGTTTTGCCATCGCTTTCCGCCTGCTGGAGTGCCTGGAGCTCGGCCTCCTGCTCGGGAGAGAACTGCTTGGCCTTCAATCCTTTCCGAACTAGCCAGCCTAGTTGCCGCTCTGCAACACTACGCCCGGCGGACTCTTTCGGAAAGCGGCCGAGGTCTCGCACCTGCTGCATGACCTCCTCGATCTTCGTCTGCTGCATGAGCCCGTCGGACTTCGTATCCGCCTGCTGCAGAGTTTGAAGCTCGGCCTCCTGCTCCGGTGAGAAATGCTTGGCCTTCCGTGTTTTTCGGATTTGCCAAGCCAGCTGCCGCTCTGCAAGCGGGCGTTGAGCACTCTCCTTCGGCCAGCTGCCGAATTCGCGCACCTGCTGCAGGATCTCATCGGTCTTCTGCTTCCGCTTGAACTCCTCGGTTGCAGCACGCTGAGCAGCAGCACCTCCAGCATGCTGAGCAGCAGCGCTGACGGCGCGTGACTCCTCGAGGTCTTGCAATTCCAACATCACGTCATTAGGAATGCTCTCGCTGTGGTCAAAGAAACGTTTGGCCAACTTGTTTTCGGCTCGTGCTTCCTCGGACGTTCCTCTATTTCGCATCGGTATACGTCCGAACTGCTTCACGTCCTCGACGAGCGTTTGCAGAGATCCGCTTAATGCAGAACGCTGAAGGGCAGCGCTGACAGCGGCTGACTCTGAAGGCGTGGCGCATTCGAGGGCTTGCAACTCTAACATAACGTCATTAGGAATGCTGTCGCGGTGGTCGGAGAAACGTTTGGCCAACTTGTTTTCAGCTCGTACTTCCTCGGACGTTCCTTTCTGTTGCTTCGGTATACGACCGAACTGCTTCACCAGGTCAACAATCCTTTGCACAGTACCGCTCAACACAGCACGCTGAGGAGCAGCACTGTTCACTGCAGCAGGCTGAGGAGCACCGCTGTTCAGTGCAGCAACGTCAGGAGCATGGCGCCCAGACCGAGAGCTACCAGCATGCCGTGGCATTATTGTGTGCAGTGGGTGCTGGAAAGTTCTTTTGTAAGGATAGCTCTAGGCAAGATGGCTACGGAGACATTGATGATGATGATGGTGATGATGGAGATTCGTTGTGGAGGATGTTGGTGATGGTGATGATGTGAATCAGTGATGTTGATGGTGATGATGATCAATGGCGATGATGAGGTCGCAAAGGATCTGCAGGCTGAGAAGCACCGCAGGCCAACGTGAACCAGTCGTGATGATAGTGATGATGGAGTCGGTTCCAGTAAGGAAGAAAAACTGCTATGCATTGACGTATGCTGAAAGGAAACTCGGTATCAATGAGTTGATATACAATGAGGTGTCCGAAAACGAGACACTGCTATCAACGCTTTTATAACTGAACGAACCTCTGCTACCGACACTGCTACGAACATGGGAGTTGTCTTGAAATGAGGCACTGCCATGACCTGATTTAGGGTCCAATGAAACACATGCAGAAATGTTTTTTTTTGTCTGGAAAGAGACAGGGATATCAATGCGGGAAGTCTCTGTAAACGAGACACTTTGAACGACTGCAGAACAGGCGCTTGTAGCAAGGGAAGTGCAGGCTGAGAAGCACCGCAGGCCAACGTGAATCAATCCGTTGGGCAACCCGAGCACAGACCGAAACTCTGTGCAGGCACTCTCAAGGGAGCCAGGGCAGGCTGAGGAGCAATGCAGGCCGCAAACACTACTCTTGCACCAGACGCCACAACAGTAAATAGTGCAGGCTGAGAAGCACCGCGTAAATAAACAAGGCAAAGGAAACTACCAAACGATATTTTTGAGGCAAACCTAGCTGGCATCCCGCAAGGCGAATGCGAATCCGCCGAACAGGCACCGAATAACAAAGACGCTTGCCATGTCCAGCAAGCTGAGAAGCATCGCTGACAAGACATGAGAAACTCTCAGGCAGACCTAGCTGGCAGCCCGCAAGGCGAATGCGAATCCGCAGAACAGGCACCGAGAAACCAAGACGCATGCGATGTCCAGCAAGCCGAGAAGCATCGCTGACAAGACATCAGAAGCTCATCTCAAGCTTTCTCCTGAGGGGTGGCTTTCGAGAATTCGGCACTTCTTGGCGGATTCCGGCGTCTTGCTCCACTCATTCATCCGCTTATGATGCTCGCCAGATTGCTGAAGCTCTGTGCGCATCCCCAGTGTTCTCAATTTTTTAATGAAGTACTGCGCCTCAGTCACGACGGAGTCGTCAATGTGGGTCACGCTGTGCACCGTCATGCCATCTTTTGAACAGCCAGTAATGAGCAACAAGCAGACTCTGTGCTTCGCTCGGTTGGGCGGATCCATTTTGAACGAGAGCAAGTTGTCAACTGAGCAATGTCCGTGAATCGTCACTGAGTGGGAAGACTCACCGTCAGAAGCGTCCGTGACACCTGGTGTGGACACGACGAAGCCAGCCGCAGTGGATACGCACCGAGACTTCTGCGTGGTACGAACGAGAACGACTGCCAAGTGGCAGTTCCGGGTAAGCTGAGAAGCGTCACCCCCGCCACCCGCTGGTGAGTACTGCACGCGCATGCCGTAGAAGGGACAAGACCGTATCTCAGAGAGCTGTGCCGCGAGCATTGCATCCTGGCTCTCGCGGCACTGCTTCAGGATCTCCAAGACGACATTGTAAGACGTATTCGGGGCGTGCGATATCTGAAGCGGTGAAACGGCCACCACAGTCGTGTTGACGAAAGTCCGTTCAGGTGTGTCATCCTGTGCATTCGCAGCCACATTGCGCACGCGTCGTATGATGCGACAATTGCTCAGTGGAGGGAAGGAGATAGCTTTCTCGTCGTGAACTTTTTTGAATTCTTGCATGCTATCAATGCCAGTCAAGGCGAAGGCTGCCGCTTGGGATACGCCGACTTTGCACGAGCCACTGAAATCACGAGCAGTAGTGGTAAAGAAGACGCGCTCGCCTGTGTTCTCCACCACAGAGTCGGCTGGCTCCGGTTCCTCAAGCCTCATCCCATTGACCTGCAACAAGAGTGGCAAGGTTGCATTCGGATCTTCCGACGCCATAGCCAGAAAGGCACAGCAGGAGAGGAGTGCTTCTCCGGTGAGAATCTGCGAAGCGTGGTCTGGATCCCATGTACCCGCATGAGCGGTGGTCAGCTGCTCCCGTTCCTTCGCGAAGTCTTGAGTGGCTGCTAAGTCGTGTAGTTGAGTCATTCTGGGACAAGAGCATGCAGAATCCACCACGCGATCCTGCGACAAGTTCAGCTCCAGTTTGCCGTCGAATTTGCCCGCCACGTTGAGAAACAGCAGCGGTTGTCCTTTGTGAGAGCGACAAAGCTCTATGTTGGCGGATCCCCAGACTGCAATCACAGCCTCCGCTGTCTTGGAGTTACTCGTCTGTGTGCCGTCGACCAGATGTACACTTGCCACTGGAGGGTGGCCAGCGGGAGTGCGGGTTTCTGAAACAGAATGAACCACAGCCATGACATCGAAGCAACGCTGCGATTTGATGTTCATCATGTCTGCCACTGTAGTCGCTGGAGCCGGCGCCGATGCCAAGGAGGTCTCCTCCGGAGAGCTTTTGAGCACTGGAGTGCAGGTTGTGCGCTTGAGGTCGACCACGACACGAACAGACGTATGCACAAAAGCGTCCTGCTGCCGACTGTCCAGGCCGAGGTTGGAGAGTTTCCACGCCGCCATCGGAGGGAACTTCTTCAGAGCAGCTTCGACTTCTGCTGGAGTTCCTTTGAGGATGGCCTCACAATAGTGCTCTGAGTCTGTGCCAAGCAGAATGCATGTGAATCGGTTTGCATGGACTAGCTGGCCATTGTTCCTGCTCTTGTACGAGTACTTGATCTCCCTGGGCTTGTACACTCGGACAAGGAAGTCTTGGGTTTTGGCGCTGCTCTTCGTGAGAAAACCCAGTGGAGACGTCGGCTGATCTGCAGCAGCAGCCATGGTAGCTCACTCGGAGGATCACCGTGGAGCGCACAGTGACACAGGCTGAGAAGCAGCGTGCACGGCACGGTGAGACTGGGTGAGCAGATGCGGACAGGGCTCGCTTTTGCCTCTTACTCCTGCAATCCAACTTCTTTGAACCAAAATGGCAATGATTACAGAATTTCAAAATTACAAGTGATGCCTCCACGAAGCACCCCCCTGTGGAGTCGAGAAAGCGTGTTGCTGTATGTGTGCGTGACTGGATGGATGTGATGTGTGTGCTGTGTGGTGTACTGTATTGTTTTGTGATGTGCTTCATACTTGTCTGTGAGTATGCAATTTGCTGCGGCACTGTATGTGGTCTATATATTTTCTTGCGTATGCTGTATGCGGTGCTTGCTCTGTGCTGTGGTGTTCATGCTCGTGTTGATGACTCGATTCTAGTCACCAAGAGAAACTGGTATGCATTCGCTTATGCGAAAAGGAAACTCGATATCAAGGAGTTGGTATAGAATAAGTTGTCCGCAAACGAGACACTGCTATCAACGCTTTTTATAACTAAACGAAACAGTGCTATCGACACTACTACAAACATGAGAGTTGTTTTTACATGAGGCATTGCCATGAACGGATTCCGAATTCAATGAACCACCTTCAGAAATGATGGGGCGCAAGGATATCAATATGGGAAGTCTCCGCATATATCAATATGGGGCGACCGCACAACAAGCGCATGTAGCAAAGGATCTGCAGGCTGAGAAGCACCGCATGCCAACGTGAATCAATGCGTTTGGCAACCTAAGCACAGACAGACAGTCTGTGCTTAGGTTGCCAAACGCATTGATGTGTCCTCACTCTTTCCAATCTTTTTTTCCTTTTCCAAGTCAATACGGATCGATGCGCAGTGGAAGCCCTAGGCGAATGCGGCGCTGCCCCATCAGCACCTGCATGTTTAAGGAAGATCGAGATGTGGCCACGGGAGAGAATGCTGTTCATGAGCATACACGCAGGCTGAGAAGCACCGTATATGAAAATAAATCAGACTCTGAATGCACCGCAGGCTGAGCAGCACCGCAGGCAAACGAACAAGGCTTCAGGAACTCGCTGCCTAGTGCGGCCGCATCTTGGGCACCCACTCCTGCACCCACTGCAAGACGTTATTCTTATGCTCGTTCCAAAAGCACAACATTGCAGATATAGTGCAAACAGGTACCGACTTGCCATTACCGCCGGAGCCGAGTGTCAAAGAGATCGCTTTCAAAGCCTGTTGCTCCCGAATCTTCGAAGTCATGCCGGGCATGATTTTTCTCAAGCCAAGGCGCGATCCGCTTGGAACCGGCCACGAACCAGACAAAGCGCAAAGGTCACCAGGCAGCAAGTGTGGCAATGTCAGTTTGGAACTGAGCCCAGCCAGCAAGGTGATTTCCAGAATTCGCTTGCATTTGTATGCTCCGCAGCCATCGACCTCGAATTCGCGCTTGTTCGCGAGTTGGAAGACTAGTTTGACAAGGCTGAGAAGCACCTGTCGCCGCCGAACAGTCTGCAGGGAAGCCGTGCGCGACGAGAGCAAACGCGCCATCTTGTTCCCCGCGACGCGCATGAACTGAACAAGCTGCACTGCCAGGTTGCCGCGACAAATCTTCCCAGGATGCTGGCCGCCACGGTGCACTACCTCCGCAGTATCAAGGTAGCGCCTGAGGCCTCTCAAGTCGTTCTGAGCAAGGTATGGCGCTGCAGCATCCACGGTCGCTGCCAAGCCCGTCATGGCAGCAATGTAAATCATGCGCACAAGGTGGCGGGAACGTACCAGAACACTCGTGCTGCGCGAACCTCGCAGGCTGAGAAGCACCGCGGCACCATGCTCCAGAGATTCCTGCAATTTGCGTTGATCGTCAGGGTCAAATGGTTGATATACAGGGTTGTCTGGCGATCGAACACCTGAAACGAATTCGGACAAGAGCTTGTCATTCACACAGCCATGCGTTGATGCTATGCCTGAGCATATGCAATCACGCGTTTGCTTAGCTGCACATGCCCCACATGCGAATTGAACTTCTGAATTCGAGGGCGGAGGAAAACTCCGCATGCGGGAGCGAGCGACGGCATCTCTGAGCAAGCACCGCTCATACCTGTTCCTTGCTGTCTTTAGGCCTAGTAACAATGAAGATATGACATTGAACTGGAGCGACACTTTCACAGGACGATCGTACTTGGAGCGCCTAGTCGTTCTCCTCGCAGCACGGCGGCGACCTGAAATCCGCAATCCGAAATAGATAATGAGCAGTTGTCCAAAATGATTTCGTTCAACCCCTTTGTCGAAAGCTGTCCCGGGAGTTTCCAAATAAACTAACGATGTTTCCGAAATATCAACACACAACAAAAAAACCTGTAATGCACGAAGCAATGCACCAGAATCCCGCAGAACAGCACTCCCGAAACAATTAAATAAGTATGGAGATGTCTCAAAGCAGAACCCAACGAAGACGAAATACAACATGGGCGGACGGAATGAGCAATGCCAAACCATAGTAGCACTCCTCGGGGTGGCCAGGTCTTTCTTCTCCATGGTGGGAACGACCGCGGGTAAAAACCTCCTGGTCACATCTTTTTTCGTTTTCAAAAAGAATTTCTTCACCATGGCTAGTACACCGAGGAACACCTGGAAGGACTACGCAGGCTGAGAAGCACCGCGCCACGTGGTCACACGGCGCAAGGCATGTACAGAACAGGACAGCTCTAAGCAAAATGGCTACGAGGAGATTAAGGATGATGATGATGGTGATGATGGAGATTCGTTATAGATAAGGTTGATGATGGTAATGAGCTTGGGCTGATAAGAAAACCCGCATGAATGAGTTTGGATAGAATGAGTTGTCTGCAAACGAGACACTGCTCCGGACGCTTGTATAATTAAAAAGAAACGCTGCTATTAGCCACGACTAGCGATACTAGAGTTGTCTTTAAACGAGGCGCTGCCATCAACGGATTCAACTTCCAATAAAAGAAGATCACACATGATTTCAGTCTGAAGTGACCCATGGCTATCAATACGAGAAGTCTCTGCAAACTATGCACTTCTGGCGACCGCCGCGCACGCGCGTGTAGGAAAGGAACTCCAGGCTGAGAAGCACCGCAGGCCAACGTAAACCAGTCGTGGTCATGATAATGATGGAAATCGTTGATGATGATAGTGATCATGGAGTGGGGGCCAGTAATGAAGATACACTGCTGTGCATTCACTTGCTGCTAAAAGGAAACTCTGTATCAATGAGTTGATATACAATGAGTTGCCCACAAACGAGACACTGCTATCAACGCTTGTATAATTAAAAAGAAACGCTGCTATCGAGACTTCCACCAATACGAAAGTTGATTTTAAACGAGGCACTGCCATCAACGGATTCAACTTCCAATGAAAGAATATCACAAAACAATTTCAGTCTGAAGTGACCCATGGCTACCAATACGAGAAGTCTCTGCAAACTAGACACTTCTGGCGACCGCAGCGGAGACGCGTGTAGCAAAGGATCTGCAGGCTGAGAAGCACTGCAGGCCAACGTGAACCAGTCGTGGTGATGGTGATGATGGAAATCGGTGATGGTGATAGTGATCATGGAGTCGGTTCCATTAACCAACGTACACTGACATGCATTCACTTATGCTGAAAGGAAACTCGGTATCAGTGAGTTGATATACAATGAGTTGTCCACACACGAGACACTGCTATCAACGCTGTTATAACTAACCACAAACGAGACACTGCTATCAACGCTTGTATATTTAAAAAGAAGCGCTGCTATTGACACTGCTAGCAATACTAAAGTTGACTTTAAACGAGGCGCTGCCATCAGCCGATTCAACTTCCAATGGAAGAATATCAAAAACGATCTCTGTCTGAAGTGACCCATGGCTATCAACGCGAGAAGTCTCTGCAAACTAGACACTTCTGGCGACCGCAGCGGAGACGCGTGTAGCAAAGGAACTGCAGGCTGAGAAGCACCGCAGGCCAACGTGAACCAGTCGTGGTGATGAGGATGATTGAAATCTGTGATGATGATAGTGATCATGAAGTCGGTTCTAGTACCCAACATACACTGCTATGCATTTACTTATGGTGAAAGGAAACTCGGTATCAGTGAGTTGATATACAATGAGTTGCCCGCAAACGAGACACTGCTATCAACGCTTTTATAACGAAGCGAACCCATCAGAACACTGCTATCAACGGAAAGAATGCTATAGAAGGAGAAAGCGCTAAAGTGTGCACTGATGTGTTCGACGACTGCGTATGTAATGATGTGACGATCTACAGACTGAGCGCTTCGTCAATGTGTACATGTTTTTTCTGACGCCTACCAACGGCGCTGACGCGTGTGAGAAAATTGTCCGCGCAGCAAAAGCCGGCGAAGCGTGCGGGAGCTCGCATGCTGAAAAGAACTACGTCTGCAGACCGCAAGCTGCAAAAGGTTGCGAGCGGCTCTTGGAAGATGTTTACGGAACGGAGCTAACGTGTCTGAGAACATTGGCATCGAAGCGAAGAGCCTCGGAAACCTGCAGCCTGAGAAGCACCGCAGGAACTCGCATACTGAAAAGGAATGCATTGCAAACCGCACGCTGCGAACCCTGCAGGCTGAGAAGCACCGCAGGATGTCGCATGCTGAAAAGCACTTGTGCTGCAGAGCGCAAGCTGCGAAACCTGTAGGCTGAGAAGCACCGCAGGAACTCGCATGCTTTCGAACACTACTGCTCGAGACCGCAGCTGGAGAGCGGCAGACCGCAGGCTGAGAAGCACCGCGGGCAGGGAGGCTTGCAAAACTCAGATCTCCTGATCGTCTTGGAGGAAGTCACGCCAGTCCGGCGGCTGCCAAGAATCGATGATGCGCCGGGAGCCACCGCCCGTGCTGCCGCCGATGTCAAGGTAGTCGCCTCCGGCCCTGCGCAAACGGCCGTGTCCCAACGCCAGAATCGCTTGGTTGCGGATTTCAAGCAGCTCTCCGCTGTCAAACATCTGCAACACGTTCAGCTGCCTGCGCGTGAGGTTCGGCATGTCCTGGCCAGCGTGGGCAGACGGAAGAGCGCCGACGCGACGGAGCTCTTCGCGATGGCGGGAAAGCCGCTCCCCCTCGTTGTAGCGCGCGATGGCTTCGGCCTTCTGGTGGTGCAGACGGCGCCGCTGTTCCCGCAGAGCTTCCTCGGGAGCTGCTGTATCGCGGTCCTCACTGTGATCAGCTTGCAACGCTTGCGTTAGCATATGAACGTCGAAGCGCCCTGAGAAGGCCAGCACCTCCCAGATCTGTTTGGTGCCGGCCGCGCGTTGCAAATGGCGATGCCACCGCTTGCGCTTCTGGTCTTTCACAAACCTGGCGAGGCTACCTAGACCTGCACCCTTGGCCTGGCCACCTTTTCCCGCAGGCTGAGAAGCACCGCGAGAACCTTTCTTACCGCCTGGCCCTTTGCTGGAACCCTGCGGAACCGCATGGCCCCCTTGTGGCGCAGACTTGCCTCTCGCTTTTCCCTTTTCGACATCCCGTTCCTGAAGCGCACGCTGCTGCCGCGACTGCTCGTACTGGTCGCGAGCTAGTCTGACAAATTCCTGGCGCTCAGGCCCCGTGAGAACGTAGCGCATGTCGTCGATGTTCTTGCTCCGCAGAAAGTCATGTCGAAGCTGAAGGACAGAGATAATGGCTCGGCCAGTCTCCTCCTGAGACGCAAAGGCCGTGTCATATGCCGAGCCAGGCTGAGGAGCACCAGCTGGATCAGTGTCCGCTAGCTCCGTGGACTTCCTCTTTTTGAAAAGCAAGAGACTGAGATGAAAGAGGACTTTCGGATCGTACTCATCGTCGTACCTTTCGTCCCAAAACTGCCTCAGCTCCCTGTGCAAGTCGTTCGCGCGAGTTTGAACACCATCCTCGACGTAGTCGGGATCAGCCGGTGAAGTCGGTGAAAGCGGAGGAGTAGGGCTCGGCGACCGATCCCAGTGCACAGAAGAGTCGGCGTCCGCCTGTACGCTGGCGTCGGCGTCGGAGACGTTTTCGACGACAATCTTCCGCCTCTTGCTCTCCCCAGGCTGAGAAGCACCAGGGGGAGTGAGCACAACCGCCACGGCATCGTGTGCGTCGTTGCGCATGCCACGATCCGTAAACGACGCGCCAACGGCAATCGGGCGGAAGCGGGCGACTGCTCCGCAGACCGCGACGTGGTCGCCTTTGAGGTCGGCCGGAGTGGCAAGGACATCCCAGAGCTTCTCGTCGTCCTGCTGGCGCTGGTAAGCCTCCCGCGCCTCCTGGAAAGTCAGGTTGTCGTCGCCGACTGCAAGCAGAACGACTGGCACGTGCGGCTCCGAAGCATTGAGAAGCTGAGCGATGCCGTCCAGGCGCAATCGGAGATGGCGAACTGTCCGCTTTCGAGTCTGAATGCTCGGCGGTTTCTTGCCGCAGACGATGTGCATGTTGGCGATCACCACGTAGAACTTCTCATGGCCTGGTTTGTTCACCTCAAAGCGTGAGATGACAGCATCAATCTCTCGCCCGCTAGGAGGCCTGTAAACTTGGCTGTCTTCGCACGGAGTCACTTCCGCAGGCTGAGAAGCACCGCGGAAGCCCCAGAGAGTCAAGTAGTTGTCGACCTCCGAGAAGCCAATGCCATCACCGAGAGGCTTACTGAGGATGTCTGTCACGTTGATCGCTGCTCGGCGAAAGCCTTCACGGAACGCACCGACCTCGCATGCACAGACAATGTCAGCATCAGCGTTCTGCACTATCGTGGCGCACACCCTTCCGAAGTTAGCGCAGTGAGTGGCCGCCTGCTTACCAGTCATCATGCCCTGCTCGAACCCGAAATTGAAGGAGGCGACCGTGAAAGACGCAGGCTGCGGAGCGCCAGGACCAGGCGTCTGTCGACCTTCCTCCGCAGGCTGAGAAGCACCGCGAGGCGGCGACACTTCGGACGAGCCTCGCGGAGCAGAGGCTGCGGATGAACGTTCCGTATAGCGGTACGGCCAGGGGAACGCCATTGCAATCGAAACTTTGGTGACGAGGCACGTTGAGTGAAATGGACTGCAGTGTCACTAGCAACTCCTGAACCAAGCACGGCTGTCGCGGAAGGAATATAAAATGTGGCCCGAGACTAACCTAGTGAAAGCTCAGAGAAATCAGTGTGTGTGACGGTTGTGTCAGGGAATTGAAAGTTGAGATGTGACAGGTCGACAAGGACACTGTGTATGAGTGTTGCATGATAGTGAGAGAACGAGTGTTGCCCAGGAGTGTCGCCCAGATATGAAGTTCTGAGAGGTCACAGAGCACAAAGTGTGTGACTGTCGCGTGGGATTACTCTGAATGTATCCCGGGATTGCCGTTCCAGACAGCCAGATAGCCCGGCGTGTATACCTGTTGTGTGCGATTTTTCCAAATGTAGCCTGGGAGTGGCGTTCTGGGAGGTCTCGGAGCACGAAGTGTGTGACTCTTGCATCCTGTTATTCCGAATGTGGCCTGGGAATGGGGTTCTGGGATGCCAAAGAGCTCGAAATGTGTGACTGTTGCATCCCGTTAATCAGAATGTGGCCCGGGAATGGAGTTCTGGGGTGTCAAGTACGAGGAATTGTTTGACTGTTGCGTCCGGCTATTCCGAATGTGGCCCGGGAATGGCGTTCTGGGAGGTCAAGGAGCACCAAGTGTGTGACTGTTGCATCCGGTTATTCAGAATGTGGCCTGGGAATGGGGTTCTGAGAGGTCGACGAGCACGAAGTGTGTGACTGTTGGTGAAAAACGAGCCCGGCACAGGCCCGGCCGGCAACTCCCAACGCCTGCCCGGACCCCCCTGTGGAGTGATCTGTGAGCTCTTTTGAGTCAACTAGAAACCTATCAGTCTTCGCTGTTAGGTAAATACGATACATTTTGCGCGCGATGTTTCCAAACCGCACAACTCTATTGCATTCGACCTAGCAGCGCCGCGGAGGCGAACACCAACATATACTCGGCACGTGGCTCCAGCGCTGACGAAGACGACGACGATGACGACGGCGACGATGACGACGACGATGACGACGATGACGACGACGGACGACGATGACGACGACGATGACGACGATGACGACGACGGGTTCGAGTTCAATCTCATCCAGAGGCGGTCGGCAGGTCGGCGGCGACGGGAGGCGTTGACGACAGGTCGGCGGCGATCGAGAGGGGAAAATCAAGAGGAGAAGGCTTTCTCAGAGGACGGCGGAGCTTCTCACAAGCGCTGCTGCCTTCTGAGAAGTTTACCGTGTCTTCGGGAGACGCTTGGAAAACTAATCAAAGGGCTGGGAAGCTTCCAAGCCTTCTGAGAAGGCCAGCCCCTGATCACTCCCCCCCTCCCTAGCCGCCGAATCCAGAGGAGGCACAGAAGGGTGCCGAAACCGCCACCCCACGGACCTCTCGCAGGGTGCATCCCGACCAGGGGCAACTCCAGCCGTGGCTGCGAAGGACAGGCCCGCTGCGATCTCACCCTCCCGACCTCCATTTTAGAGAAGACACATAAGCGTCCTGACCAGCAATCTCGGGACAACGCCATCCGTGGCTGCGAGGAGCAGGCAGAGGCATCAGCGCCCGTTCCTCCTCTGGCTCCACCTCCTCGTCCTCCTCCTCCTCCTCCTCCACACCAGCAGCAGCGAAACAACGCTCGACATGGGTAACTCTCATCAAGCGGCTCGATATCAACAGAGACCAGATGCCAGGAGCGGGCGCGTCCCTCCAGCCCCCGCTGCTGCGCGGCTCCTCCGCCCTCCCGCGCACTCGTCCCCGCGCCGCTGTGCCCGCCCCTCTCGCAGCTGTCCCGAGGGTGCTCTCGGCGCTGCCCGTCTCCGCGCCAGTGCCCCGTTCCGCTCGCGCCTCCCGTCCTCCTCCACTGCGGCCTTCGTTCGGCGGAGCTCCCTGTGGGGCCGCGAAGCGTGTGAGGGGTGTGCCGACATGAGTCTGGCGGCGGCATGCGAGCCCTGCCGCGGGGGCCTTCGGCGGAGCCCCCACTGGGGCCACGAAGCGTGTCAGGGGTGTGCCGACGTAAGCGCGGTGGCGCCATGCGAACCCTGCCACTGGGGCCTTCGGTGGAGCTCCCAATGGGGCCACGGAACAGGTGATGGGAGCGCCGGGTGCGGTGGTGCCATGCGAACCCCGCCAGTGGAGCCTTGGTTTGAGCCCGCCGTGGGGCCACAAACCGTGTGAGGGGTGTGCCGACATGGGTGCTGTTAGGCACATGCGAACCTTGCCGCTTGAGTCTTCGGTGGAGCTCCTTATGGAGTTTCGAAACGTGTGAGGGGTGTGCCGGAATTTGTGCGGTGGCGTCATGCGGACCCTGCCATTGAGGCCTTCGGCGGAGCTCCCTATGAGGCCACGAGTGTGTGAGGGATGTGCCGAAATAGGTGCGGTAGCGTCATGCGAACCCTGCCACGAAAACCTTCGGCGGAGCTCCCACTGGGGCCACGAGGCGTGTGAGGGGTGCGCCGAAATGAGCGCATTGGCGCCATCCGAACTTTTTTTGGTCAGCTTCTTCTGGTCGGCTTCTTCTGGACGTTTTTTTCCGAACGACTTCATCCCGGCGATTTCTTCCGGGCGATTTCTTCCTGGCGACCCCTTCCGCGCGACTTTTTCCGAACGACTTTTTCAGGACGATTTTTTCCAGGCGATTTCTTCCAGACTTCGTCCGGGCGATTTCTCTTGGGCGACTTTTCCAGGGCGATTTCTCCCGGGCGATTTCTCCCAGACGACGTCTTCCGAGACGACTATTTCCATGCGATTTCTTCCCGACGATTTGTTCTGGGCTATTTCTTCAGAACGCCTTCTTCCGAACGCCTTTTTTGTCGTCCTCCTTCTATTTCTCCTCTTCCGTCTCCGCCTCGCCGATATATCTCGAGAAGAATCTGTGTCTCGACACATTGTTCCGGACGACTTCTTCCGAACCGTTTCTTCTGGACCACTTCTTCCAAGTACGTTTTTTTCCGTGACGACTCCTCCGGACCATCTTTTCAGAAAGAGCGTGTTCTACCGGTGCTGGTGGAAAACCGGCGGGGGTCACTTGGGGGTTCCACCACCCCCGTCTCCTTTTCGAAAACTGGGGGGGTAACTGCCGGTTCGAACCCCCCCCCGCCCCCCTCGCCGCCGGCTAACGATTCCTGCTCTTCGGGACAGTTGGACAGTGGTGGGGACATTTGGACAGTGGTGGGGACAGTGGTGGTGGGGACAGCGGTGTGGGGACAGTGGGACGGTGGTGCGGACAGTGGGACTGGTGGGGACGGTGGTGGTGGGGACATTGGCGAGGGGACAGCGGGATAGTGGTGGGGACGGTGGGGATAAAGGGACAGTGGTGGGGACGGTATTGGTGGGGACAGTGGTGAAGGCGGTGGTGAGGACGGTGGTGGGGCAGTAGTACAGTGGGGAGAGTGGTGGGCACAGTGGGGACAGTGGGACAGTGGTGGGGACAGGGGGGACAGTGGGACAGCACAGTGTGACAGCGGCGGGGACAGTGGGGACAGTGGGACAGTGGTGGGAACAGTGGGGACAGTGGGACAGGGGTGGGGACGTGGTGCGGACGGTGGTGTGGACCTGGGAGTCGTTTGCTGGCGGTGAGTGGGGGGGGGTTCGAACCA
>CAUYUJ010018231.1:177014-182014 GCA_963575745.1 Prorocentrum cordatum | reverse complement strand
CGAGGAGGAGAAGGAGGGAGGAGGAAGGGGAGGAGGAGGAGGGGGAGGAGGAGGAGGAGGAGGAGGAGGAGGAGGAGAAGGAGGAGGAGGAGGAGGAAGAGGGTGGAGGAGGAGAAGGAGAAGGAAAACGGGGAGGAGGAGGACGAGGGGAGGAGGAGGAGGAGGGGGAGGAGGAGGAGGAGGAGGAGGAGGAGGAGGAGGAGGAGGAGGAGGAGGAGGAGGAGGAGGGAGGAGGAGGAGGAGGAGGGGGAGGGGGAGGAGGAGGAGGAGGAGGACCAGGAGAAGGAGGATGTTGGAGTAAACCATCCCTCCAAGAGTCATCAACAATGTTGGAGTAAACCAGCCCTCCAAGCTCCCTCTTCATAGGCCCCTACAACTGTTCTTTCCCATCGATGGAAGTGCCTCGTTGGAAGACATCCGCTTGGATACCTTGAAGCATGCTAAAACACTGTTCTCGGGATTCCAACACCGCGGATCAACCTGACTGTTGTGTCTTGGCGATCTTGACTCGTGTCAGAACGCCATTCCTAGGACTTCAACACAGCGAATCAATGTAACTGCTGCACCCGCATAATCCTGAATCCCCCCAAAACGCAATTTCTGGCACGCCGATGGTGGGAATCAGTGAAACTCGTGCGACTTCTCAAACGACTGCGTGGCGCTAAGGCGCGAGCCACATTTTGTAAAGGAACCGCCCTCAATCCGTGAAGCCCTTTGTCATTTCTTAACCAGATTAAGGCGAGAGCCACATTTGGAAGACGACTCGCCCTCAATCCGTGAAGCTCTTGCCAGTGTTTAGAACGAATGTGCGCTTCGCTAAGGCGAGAGCCACGTTTTGAAAACCATCCGCCCTCAATCCGTAAAACTCTTGCAAATTTTTGAAACGAATGTGCTCTGTGCTAGGGCGAAAGCCACATGTTGAAAACCACCCGCCCTCAATCCGTGAAGCTGCTGCCAATTTTCAAGCGTCAGAGGCATACGTGATGAGGAAGTCTCAGGCGAAACGCCCGGCCAGCCCTAAAAGCTGGCCTCGGGGTGCGACAGGGAGTAGCTACTTATAAGGAAAAGGAATGTCGGATGTTGAGGAGGAGGAGGAGGAGGAGGAGGAGGAGGAGGAGGAACATGATGGTGGTGGTGGTGGTGGCAGCGACGACGAGGAGGAGGAGGAGGAGGGAGAGGAGGAGGAGGAGTCGGAGGAGGAGGAGGTTGGGGAGGCGCAGCAGGCTGACGCTGCAGGCCCCCCTGTGCCCGAGCCCGCGCGACGTCAGAGCTGTGGAGGAGGCGCCCCTGGTACAGCCGGCAGCCCGCGAGTGGTTCGCCAGGAGCACCCCCTGCCGCTCCTCAGGCGCCCGGGCCCGAGCATGCGCACAGGGCGAGCGCGCAATGGGCTGTTTGTGGGAGGCCCGTGCCGCGAGCCAGTTGGACGGAAGCCTTCCGCCTCTGAGTGGCCCCGCCTCCTCCCCCCCTCCGCGGCCGCCCTGTCCGTCCTCGTCTTTCTCCTGCACGCTGGCCAAGTCGCTTCTCGGCGCGCCCGTTCAGTTCTATCGCTGGTGCAGCCATTCCTGCTCGCCGCCAGCGGAGAAAGCGTGCTGCGAGGCGCGCTCGGCCTCACGCTCGCTCGGGATCGAAACCCAAGCGTGTGTGCGCCTGTCGTGCAGGCAGTCTTGAGCGCTCGAGTCTCAACCCCTCGGGGGAAAAACGGGGAAAATCGGCATCAGCACAATCGTTCGGAGCTCCGCGCGGATTTCTCGGCTCTGCGCGGGGCCTCTCTTCTGGGGCGGCGCCTCCCCGGCGCCGCCCCCTGGCGCGCTCCGCGCGCCCAGGCGGGGATCCAAGAAGTCCGCGCGGACCTCGAACAGCTTATGCTTGTGCAGTGGTTTCTTCTTCTGCGGAGGTCGAGATGCGGCGGGTTCGCATCGTGTCGGCGCGGCGGCGACCCAGCCGCGGGCGTTCAAGGCTGAACGCCGCTAAAGCCGCCGATCGTTCAAGGTTGAACGATCCGCGCGGTGTCAGAGACCAGCGCCGGGACCGTCACGACACGAGCCCGCGGTTGGGATTCTCGAGAGGAGGAACGATGCCTGTCCAGGGTTGTTGCAGACGGGAGGCGATCCTCAGCAACTCCACGATGGTCGTGTACATCTACTTGGTGGGCCAGGGAGGGCAGCCCGTTCCCTCGTCGTTATCGTCATGTTCGTCCTCCTCGTCGTTCTCCTCGCCCTCTCCCTCCCTCCTCCTCCTCCTCCTCCTCCTCCTCATGCCTTCTTCTCCCCTCCCCCTCTCATCCTTGATCGTTCTCTTCGTCCCATGCGTCGAGAGGCTTGCTCCATTCCGCCGCTCCCAGGGGCAGACATGACAGACTGGTTGGCAAGAAATCAGGAGAGGAGAAGGTGGATGGGGGAGGGCGAGGAGCCAAGAAGGGGCCTCCTCCTCCTCCTCCTCCATCCTCCTCCTCCTCCCCCTCCTCCTCCTCCTCCTCGCCTCCTCTTCCTCCTCCTCCTCGCCTCCTCCTCCTCCTTCTCCTCCCTTCTCGGGGAATCTGCAGGGCGTTTTGGGGTTGCCGTGGGGCCTTTTGGGCGGCTCTTGAGGGTCTCTGGGAGGACTCTTGGTCCTCCGGGGGCCTCTGGGTGCCCCTTGGCGACGTCTCGGGGGCTTCGGGGGGGGGCTCTTGTGGCCATCTTGGGGTCAAAGGCTCGGATCTCAGCTAGTATTCACAGTGTTGGGCCCCTCTTCCTCTCTTGGGGTCTCTTCGGTGCCTCTTTGGGCGATCTTGGGCGGCTTCTGGGCCCTCTTGGGGCCCTGTTGGGCCGTCTCTGGGCTTTCTTGGGGGCCTCCTGTGTGGCCTTGGGGCGATCTTGGGGCCCTTTGGGTCGTCTGGCGCCGTGTCGAGACGAAGAAGGCGAGTAGGCACAATCTGTACGTTTTCCCATGGGGGTGACGCGGTTTTTGCTTCTTGGGGCCTTCCTCGGCGGTCCTTTGGCAAAGTACCCGGGCCTTCTTGGAAGCCTCGTGGGCCGTTGTAGGGCTTGTCGGAGGCTCTGGAGTCCCCGGGGGTACGTTGGCGAGTTCGTCCCCCCCCTCCATTCTCATGCTGTGGTCTCGAAGGCGAAATAATGATAACATTATCCCAGTGCGACCCTACCTAGGAGTTGGAGCCTCTAGAAAAGCAACATTAGTAGGAGCGGTAAACGCCGTCCTCCTCCTTCTCCTCATACGTGCGCACACACATATAAGTACACATACACGTATACATTTATATACATACATATATATATATAGCAGCAGCAATCGTGGATACTGTGCTACGCTATGCTATGCTATGCTATGCTATGCTCTGCTCTGCTCTGCTCTGCTCTGCTATGCTATGCTATGCTGCGCAATGCTATGCTGGGCTAGGCTAGGCTAGACTATGCTATTCTTGGCCGCGCTATGCCATGCTGCGCTATGCTATGCTATGCTATGCTATGCTATGCTTTTGCTTTGCCTTCGCTTTTGCCTTCACTTTTGCCGTTGCTGTTGCTTTTGCTTGGCACCCAGGGAGCGCAACTGGGGGAACCGCGCGTTTGCTTTTACCTTTGCTGTTGCTTTTGCTTGGCTCCCAGGGGACCGGGGGAACCGCCCGGGGCGAAGCCCACTGCGGCCCCTTGAGGCTAATAGAGTAAGAACCCTCTAGGCAGAGCCTAGGTAGGGAAATAGTCGCATTAAGCAGCTAAGTAATCATAGCAATAATATTACGAATAATACGAGTACATATGCTGCTAATACTAGTCTTATGCATATCCACACATGTATATATATATATGCACACAAGCGCACAACCATACACACATATACACATACATATACATATACATCTACATATTCATACGCATATGCATATACACATACACATACACATACGTATACATACATATACATACATTCACACACATGCATACAAACACATATCCATACACATTTACATGCACATATACATATTCACATACATCTTCATACACATACGCATATACATATACATATGCATCGACCTATACATGTACACACATATACATGTACACATGTACACATACATTTACATGTACACATACGCATCCACAACTACAAACACATATACATATACATATACATATACATATACATATACATATACATATACATATCCATATACATATACATGTACATATACATCTACATCTACATATCCATATCCATATCCATATCCATATCCATATCCATATACATATACATATACATATACACATACACATACACATACACATACATATATACATATATACATATACATATATACATATACATATACCTATGCATATACATATACACATACACATACATATACATATACATACACACACATATACATTCACATACACATACACACCCAATCAGAGCTTGCCTCTGTAGGGGTCCTAGCGGATTCATATGGTTAGGTGAGGTGCGGCGCCGATTTGGTGGCCGGCGGCCGGGTGCCCGGGTGCCTGGGTGCCCGTGGGTGCCCAGTGCCCCAGGATTTCGGTGGCCGGTGGCCGGGTGCCCAGGTGCCCGGGTGCCCGTGGGTGCCCGGGTGCCCGGGTGCTCGGGGGTGCCCGGAGGTGCCCAGGGATGCCCGGGTATTCTATAGCCATGTAGCACTATAGCCTTACAGCTCTATAGCCCAGTAGCCCAATAGCCCATATGGCCTTATAGCCCAATAGCCCTATAGCCCTATAGCTCTATAGCCCTATAGCCCTATAGTCCTATAGCCCCTATAGTCCCATAGCCCAATAGCCCTATAACCCTATACCCCCATAGCCATATAGCCCTATAGCCCCATAGCCCTATAGCCCTGTAGTCCTATAGCCCCATAGCCCAAACCAAAACCTGATTGGGTTTTTCTCTGGTATCATGTACATATACATATATACATATCTATATCACGGATCGTAGCTTCAAAAGCGTGGATCGGTTTTTGTTTCTGGGGGGGGTCGTGTGAGGCCTTCTTT
>CAUYUJ010018231.1:164514-172014 GCA_963575745.1 Prorocentrum cordatum | reverse complement strand
TGAAAGCACAAACTTTGACCAATCGTCAAATGGTTGGGCCATAGCCATCGAAATTTGGCAATCTGCTTGTTCCGATGCGGTTGTCACCGCAGTTGCTGCTACAAGAGCTGTCACGGAAGTTCCAGACGAAGAACTATTTGCTAACACTCTTGCAAATATCATGGCACGCGACGAGCGTGTCACCGATGTGCCAACTGCCTTACTCACTTCAGAATGGTATGCAAACTCATGTACATCACTCCTTGCGATTTCGTCGTCAGCGCTATAGTCATTCGGTTGGCGTAGCACACATTCATCTCGTCGGCGTCCTTCTGTAGTTCCACTCGCTGTGCTCGTTGCGTTTCCTCCCAGGGATCTGTCAGCTTCCGTTTCCTGAGCGACGGTGTTCGGGGATCCGGTCCGAACGTCCAGAGATTCTCGTAGAAGATTCGGTCTTGGTATGGTGTGTCCATCTTCTTGGTAAGTCCGTCGGACAGTTGCTGTTTGGATCGGCCTGCCTGATGATGGCTGCTTCCAGAGAAAGTCTACGATCTGATAAGTGAACACGCTCACAACACAATCCCACAAAAAACGGCAATCTGTAACCAAAACTCCCGTCCACTCCTCAGCTGCTTGGTGATACTCATGTCCAATCCTACTACCTGAAAAGATATCTGCACACACTGCACGTGTCCAAAAACAAACATCTTGAGCTTCAGAACAGCTGTAAGCCTCTGCTGAAAGGGTACTCCGTACTGCACGTCCAATGCGTCCGCTCGACCATGCCAGGAGCATACATGGATACAGCTTCGTGTGGTCGTCCATCATGTTGCCATCTCCCACCATGATGTAAAACAACCGCGTTGGCTCTTATGGTTTGGCATATTGTCAAAGGGTGCGTCGTGTGAATCTATGATAACAGACTTCTCAAAATCAAATCCTCCACGAAAAACCATACGAGCCTTCCCCTGGCTGCGAATAGACCTCACCAAACTATTCATATCCTTCATGTCCTGTGCCGTCGGCTTCGACATCTGGCCAGCAAGCCGCGATGCCTCGAAACTGTACTTATGAAGCAGCAATCGAACCACCCACTGAACTTGTCCATTCATGCCACGAAGCGCTCGATGTTCAGCAGCGGTAAGTAGCTCCTTCTCCTGCTTAGCCCTTTCACGGGGTATCCGGTAGTCCGTCATCGCACCGATGTAGTTGTCCATGTCGATAGTGATAGCAGTGTTCTCGTCCTGCTGGAAGCGTTGCCCAGTAAAGGTAGCTCCTTCTGGTGCGTTCTGTAGATCATGCCAGTCTCCAAACTCGACCTGGCTCCTCAACTTCTGAATTACGTGATCACAGAACTCCTTGTTGCTCTCCATGTCGAAAGCCATGAACATGCCATCGACGTGTAGGCACAATAGTCCAACCAACTTCCCTTGGTTCATCAACTTGAAGGCGGCAGTTCCAAACTGCAGCTGCTCGAAGCCGATGTCTCGCAGAATCTGGACAATCCTTTTGTACCAGGCCCTTGCCGCGTCGTCGGTGCCATACATGCTCTTGTTGAGCTTGAGTGGGCTTCCCTCTTCGATTTCAGGTATGCTCATACCCTGCAAGTTCCGGAGCATCTTGAAATACAGCTCCCTCTCAATCTTGAGTCCCCGCAGAAAAGCTCCAGTGGCATCGCCAGTGTAACATGAAAATCGCTTGCACGCGGCAATGCTGCATGAAAGATTCTGAATGAAGGGTGAGCATGTCGGTGAATCTCATCGTAGCTTCTCATCGTGTTTCTCCTGGAAACCTTTTCCCGAAATGCCACATTTGGTTTGGAATTTAGCGTCGTGGTCACGACCACTGTTCGTCCATACAGCTCGGCTCTCGATCTGTAGCGACTTTAACGATCTTCTTGGCCATTGTCGGTGAAATTTTTGTCACAGCGTCGTAGTTGGTCCAAGGACTCCACTCTTTGAGAAGTGCGTCGAGACACTTCTCTGCACGTTCTCGGGTATATCCGTCACCGCGACTGAGTGCCTCCCTTATGTCCAGCTCGCCCTTTGATACTCGGTCAGCTCGTTCAGCCGCGACCGTGTTGGTGGCGTGGGCGGTACGCAATCTCTTGTTGTTCTCGGTGATCGTGATGTTGCGAAAAATGTGTGTTCGCCCTCCGTGCGCAGTCTGGGATGCCGGCGTCTTCCTTGTATGTCTCGATCGTCCAGCGCGCTCTGCCTCGCCTAGTTCACGATTCGCTTGTTGGCGAGTTCGTTCTCGTTTTCGTGCGTCTGGTTCTTCTGGTGCTGTGCGAGGCTGAGGTCCATCGTCACTCGATCCAGACGGTGCACTGGGTCTTGCCGCTGATGTTGGAGTTGGCGCCGGATTGTCCGGTCCAAATAAGTGAGGTGGTCTTTGAGGTTCAGTACCTTCGGGAGGCCGGTCTTGTTGAGCAAGATCTGGATTCTGCCCTTGTCCATTGGAAGGGTCATTGTTAGTCCGATGCATCTACTCCACCACAACATCCTCCATATCAATATCACGCACCAGTGGAACTTCAAAGGGTACTTCTAGACTGTTACGAGACATATCCTTACGTAGGGCCTTTTGTGTCGTTGTTGAAGGTACGTCGCGGGAGAAGCCTGTCTCGAGGAATAACATCTTCTTCGGGTAATGGAACCATCATACATCGTGTAATCTTTGATGCCAGAACTGCGTCGTATGTACAACGGGGCTGTGCTCCAATGATCATCTCCCAGGTGCTTGGTCTACTCCATGATCCTTCTGGCCATTCAGCTTGTACGCGACGTCGTTGTGTCTGTGGTTGTAGCCCTGGCTGCAAGGGTTCTCGCAACGGTGCAAACGTCGCGTTCCGAAGATCAACGAAACCACGCTGGCCATGAGGAACTCCTTGCCACTCGCGCTGATCTCCAGGAATACGATCCTAAATCGCATTGATCGTCGATCTCCTCAGGATGTCCGGTCCAGCCAAAATCGGGATACCACTGTGAATCAACCAATATCCAAACTGATCCTCGCCAATCACTCGAGCTGGCCCTTGCCGCTTCCGATGTAGGGTCGCGTTTGCCTTCACCTGTGCGCCAATAGTGAGCCCATTCACCTCGCTCGAACGGTCCAGCCTGAGGACGGGTCTTTGGGAGCACAGCTCGTCGTAGAGCTAAACTGTTGGCTGACTGGGCTTCTTGTAGTCGCAGTCGGTGCCGCATGAGCGGTGCTTGAGTAACTCGTCCAGCAACCGCGGGATCGGTATTGATATCTCCGAGAGA
Organism: Prorocentrum cordatum; assembly: GCA_963575745.1. Classification (NCBI taxonomy): domain Eukaryota; class Dinophyceae; order Prorocentrales; family Prorocentraceae; genus Prorocentrum; species Prorocentrum cordatum. Next base: position 168,769 of record CAUYUJ010018231.1, on the reverse strand, counting down.
TGCCGGTAGTGGAGGGCTCTCGCCAAGTGCCCCTTGCGCTGGGCTCAATCCTTTGTTGTTGGCGAGTCGGTTCATAGTTTGAGCAATCTGGTGTCCGGCAACTCGGGCACTCGTTATCTCTGACCTCCAGCTCGCGAAAGACTTTAGTGGCCATTTCTTTGAAGAAGCGGATCTTGCGTTCAACCGTCCCATGTTTGTGATGCTCTTCAGGAGCAACTGGAATACATGGCATTCCAAGATCCTGACACCTAGTCTCAAACTCTAGGCGAGAAGCTGCGTCCTGATCAATCTGCATTCTCTCCGGGGTGAGCACGTTGCGTTGCCAGCCCTCTGTGAAAGCGGTCTTCGCGTGTGCTGACGTTGGGCTTGGCTTCCGATCTCCACCGCTGATCATCCGTTGAAGTGCTGTAAAGTCGGTAGCAAGGTCAAGCATAACCAAGAAGGCATGCATATTCCCACCCAAGTCTGGTACATATGCAATGTCCATGCCCAGACACTGATTGAATCGTATCCACTTCGGTAGGCTTGCAATAGGATGTGCTGGCGGTCGCTGTTGAGAATCACATAGCGCACACTTGAAAAGCTTGGCCGCTGAGATCGCTGCTGGTGATCCTCTGCCTCTCCGAATATGTCGGGCAAGCTCTTCAACGCGTAGAGCGTGGGAAACTGGATATGCAATTTCTTGATCGCTGCCTTGAGTGCTGCCGGTACTCGATACCAATCGGCGTAGGTCTCCGCATTCGCGCCCATAATGGTTCCTGAGCTTGATGTGAAACCTGTGGTGGGGTATGTGTCAACGGTGTCCTGAACTCCCGGGGTAGTCTCGCCTCCTAGTAGCTTCTCGAACTCATATTTTTGTTTGGCACTTTCGAGAATCCGTTCAGCCATGTCTGTTGTCCATATTGAAAATTTACGTGACTTGCCACCATGTCCTTGAACTTGATCATGTCTGGGATCTCGTGAACACCGAACTTCGAATGCATATGCCAGCGCCACTGCTGACGTCACGAATTTCGCTGGTTTCTGAAGTAGTCCCCACGATCATCTCGCAAATCAAAGGCACATTGATCACATCGAATCCAAATCAATCCAGGTGGCAACTCATCCTTGATGATGTTCCGCACATGTGAACATAGAGGGTTCTCCAGTAGTACATGACGTCCGTGCTCCATTCGATGCCTGACAACTGCGAGTGCAAACTGAACATGCGCGAATGCCTTGGCTTGGCGTCGTCGTCTCTCCTTCGGTGTAAAGAAGTTGTTGATTGCTGACCACGCGTCGCATGGAAAAGGCACGATCGTGAGATATGGGTCTTCAGACTCAAGTTCCCTCATCGTCTCTGCCTGCGCACTGGGTAGTAGCAGATCATCGCCCGTAATACATAGATCATTGTTTTTTTCCTGTTTTCATATCAACTCCGTCGCCAGACGAGTAATTGTACACTGACCATTGTCCCAGGAATATGCAGACGATGTCGATCAACACGTAGAACACTCCACGTAGTTATCATTTCTCGTGCATGGTCTGCTATCCACGTGTCCACTTGTTTCTTCTGGGACTGCGTCATGATGCCGATATCTGCCTGCGTGATCTTGCTGCTCCGCGTCTTCTTCGATTCGTTCTCTTCTGCTGCCCAGACGTCCAGCGTTTTCGTATTGATGGTAGGTTCTTTCCGATCTGTCGGCGTCTTCGGAAAATCCGTGATATTGACCATCAAGTGATTCTTGTTCGAGCGCGTGATCTTCACTGGCGTGTCCGAAATCGCTCTGACGATCACTTGCTTGTGTTTCAACACTCATGAGCATCGGTGCGTCGGAGTTCGAAACCTCTCGAAGTTGAGCGTGCAGTCTCGTCCTTGAATGCCACTCGGTGCTGCCTGAATACTGTCTGCCTTGACCGGGGCGGATGTGTTGATGCCTTTGAAGATCGTCCTGCTGGGCATATGTTGGTCTGCTAGCTCGAACTTCTCTAGGTGCTTGTCGATAGCTCTGTCGCCGCCGACCGGAGCCAGAGCTGCAGTGTCCAGGGCCACGTAGCCTGGAGGTACCACCTGCTCCGCCATCATCGCGTCGATGATGTCAGTGATCGTCCTGATCGGGTCGTCGGGCTGATTTGTGATAGGCATTATCATCTTGCATTCCTGCTGATGTCCAGCTCCCGCCGCTAGCATAGCCGCTGCCAGACCAGTGCGTGCCAGAAATCCTCCAGCTCGTCCTCGTCCAGCTCATCGTCCTGATCTTTTCGGCTTCTGACTGGCTGCCTTCCTCGTCTTGCTGCGCTCTGGGTCGCCAGCCCAGTGTCCTACTTCGTGGCGCGCACTGCGCTTGCTTTGCTTCTGGAAGGCGCCGAGCTTGTCTTGGAGCTCCTTGGTGCCTAAACTTACCTTGCCATCGAAGTCGATGTATGTCTTGCCTTTTCGAAAACCTCGGTTCGTCTTTTCATCGTTGATGAACTGTCGCTGCCAGCTGTAGTTCGATGAGCTCGGTCCTCCTTCGCCACGTCCACGTCCTTTTGCCGCGACTGCTCCAACAATCTTTTGTGCCTCTGCCGCAAACGTCTGTACTTCTTCTTCCGATGGATCTGCGACATCCACAACTGCGACCGCCGTCTCGAGCTCCTCCACTTCCGCTGACAGAATCGCCATCTCGTTGCCATCATCCTCGTAGTCTTCTTATCCGTGATCCTCCTCGGCTTCGTCATCCGCGATCTCCTCCTCAGGATCCGCGCCGAAGGCTGCATTCCATCTGAACCGTCGTCCTCCGCCATCACGCTCGTGACCCCGGCCGCCTCGAGCGTCGATGCTGTCGAGCTGGATCTCGAGGATGTCGCACATCGCATCCCAGTCATATTCATTCTGAGCCTGGCCCAGGAACGTCTTGTGCTGAGCCTCCGCAAAACCACGCATGTCTAGTAACTAAACTTTCTGAGATCCTCCGGCACCTGCGTTTGGCCGCTGGTGAGATCTCTCAGCTTCTTATATGCGTCCGTCCGCCGTGTGATAGAGTCCTTTATCGGCTCTCCTGGCTTCCGGTGTCCGCACCTGAAATAGTCTAGAAACCCCTTTGCTTCTGCAGCGGGGCCACTTTCTCCACGTGTGAGCGTGCACACTTGACGAGTGTGTCGATTGCCTGCCCGACAGCCGCTTCTTTCTCCGTCGGAGTGCTACCCTTCTGAAACTGCTCGGCTAGGGCCTCGGCGCTGATCTTCTCGTCTTTGTGGCGCAACGTCGACGCTCTCCCGCTGAGGCCGTTCTTGACCTTGGCGATGAAGCCCTTCTTCTTCTCGGTGCTCAAGAATCCGAGCCGCGCTCTCTCATCCCATTCCTCCGCTGCTGCCGCATCTCCATCAAAACACGGAATGCCGTCTTCATCCGACCACGCGTGTGACCTTGGATTTCGATCATTAACCATCGTGAAATCTGAACTGCTCTCTACGAAATCTGACCTTCTCTCGAGGAAATCGAAACTGCTCTCGAGGAAGTCTGAACTGCTCTCGGGGAAATCGCACAGCTGCGTATACTCGAAATCACGCGCGCGATCGCAGGATACATTCTCGCCCCAACAATAGTACTTGCCTGTCCGCAAAGACCAGGTCTTGACAACAATAATGAATCAGACAAACTAACTCCGCATAGGCCGTCCTTCGTTGACTGCTCCGCTACCAGTGTCAATGATGTTGGAGATTTACCGGTCGGTTCTCCTCTCCACACGTAAGCTCCGCGGAGTCGAGCCATAGGAAAACGGTCGTCTGCACGACCAATCAAAGGCAGCGCGAGAAATCAGGGAAACCTCAGTCGGTGACTGGAACACATCTGATATCTTGTTACCGCTGATAGCTCAAAAGGAGTTCCCCTGAAATCATTGAGAGAAATGGCCACAGCATCCATCGTGCTGTCTCTTTTCTCCAACTGCTTATCCACTGCGTTTCTAACTGCATAGATACAGGCAAAACACACCCATCTTCACGCGAGAGGCCCCCAAGACAGCCCAAGAGGCCCCCAAGAGGGCCCAAGAGGGCCTGGAGAGGGCCTGCAGACGGCTCCAAGATGGGCCTTAGAGAGGGAACGCGAATCGACCTTTCGAGGTTCCCGCCCCTAGAGACCCCCAGGGGGCCCCAAGAGGCCCCCAAGTGGCTCCAAGAGGCTCCAAAGAGGCCCCAAACATGCTCGAGAGAGGTCCGACAAGCTCCACGACGCCCCCATGGAGGCTTCAAACCTGCTTCCAAAAGGCCCCCCGAAAGGCATCCCACGATATCA
>CAUYUJ010018231.1:25714-164414 GCA_963575745.1 Prorocentrum cordatum | reverse complement strand
GTCTCGGATAATGGGAGATGCACAAGCTAAATCATGAGGTCTGGGCGCCGCCGTGAAGCAGTGTCGGGACCTGTTTGTTTGTCGACCCTGACCCTACGGATCTGCGTCACGGGTGCCACCGAATTTCAGAAATGTAGCAAATCTTTTGTGTTTGTGGATCCTGACCCTACGGATCTGCGTGAGGGGTGCCGCCGAATTTCAGACATGTGGCAAATCCCTTGTGCTTTTTGACCCTGACCCTGCCGATCTGTGTGAGGGGTGCCGCCGAAATTTAGAAATGTAGAAAATCCCCTGTGCTTTTGGATCCTGACCCTGCCGATCTTCGTGAGGGGTGCCACCGAGTTTCAGAAATGTGGCAAATCCCATGTGTTTTTGGACCCTGACCCCGCCGATCTGCGTGATTCCTGTTAATTTTTATCCACCCCAGCAATTCAGACAACACGCTCAGGGCGTGGTAAAAATGCTCGTTTTGGGCCTCCCCCCCTCGCGCGGTCCATCAACAAGGAACAGTAAGTAGCAAGAAGTCCACAAGGAACAGTGAGCAGCAAGAAACGGAACTGTAACAGTGGAAACTGGAAGCTGCAACTGGTACAGGAAACTGCGAAGCTTCGGTCTACAGCCTGGTGGCCCCACAAGGGGGTCGGTGGATATATTTACATATTGTTTTTTCTTATAATAATCGTAATGTTAATCATACTTATTATTATGTAGGTATCAGAGTTGGTTGTGCTTTGCGTTTTTCGAGAGTTTTTTGTTTCAAGTGTCATGCGTTGGAACGGTTCAAACCGAGGCTGCCAAATCATGGGGGCTGCTGGGGCCCCGCTCCCATTAGTACACCAATATACATTATGCCGTCAACGGGCACCAGATCGAGGGCCTCGAGAGGTTGCCCACAGCACGGGGGCGATTGCTGCCCTGCGGATGGAGGCGGTCCAGGAGCTCGACGAGTGCCGTGCGCGCCTCCTTGATGCCAAGCCTCTTCCGGTTCAGGTCCGGCGCGTCACGCAGCAGATCGTGGCTGTTGAGTAGAGGAGTATGGCCAAGGAGAAGAAGCTCGATGGCCTCGATCAGCAGATCGAGGAGCTCCAGAAGCGACGCACCGAGGCGGCGCAGGAGCTGGCGACCATCCAAGTGGAGTTGGTGTCTGCCAACTTCCCTCAGCCGACGACGGTTGTCGAAGGCACACCCGCTTCGCTCGACTCAGTGCTGCCGTCAGTCCGCATGTCGCTGGTGCAGCTCGAGAAGGTGGTCAGCAGCTTCGGAGCCGACGTTGGGCTGGCGCGCGAGCTCGCCTCGGTCGTGGGGCGGGTCCGCGAGGCTGTCGTCCAGGCCCAGGCAGCTGCCGAGGCAGGCGGCGGTGCGGCGGCTGCAGAGCCTGCGCGCAGCGCCGGGTGGATCCCCACGGGCGTCGACGATCCGTGGGTGCTCAGGGGGTTCCTGGAGGCCATGGGCTTGGGCGTGCCCGAGGACGAGGAGGAGCTCAGGACGGCGGTCAAGCGGCTGGGCGAGCGGCTGTCGTCTTTTGCCAAGCGGCCTCGCACCTCTCCTTTCTAGAGTGCTGCTGCTGCTGGCCTGTGTCAGCGGTGGAGGCAGCCGCGCGAGTGCTGGTGCGGGGGAGGGCTGGTCCCTGCGCCTTGAGGCTCCATGCAAGCTGCCTGGGGCTTCTGGCCAGGGTCTTCTTCCTCCTGGAGCTGCAGATCCTGCTGCTTCACCTGGGCGCAACGGCTCTCGCAGGCGGTCGCATACGCCGACGGCTGGGTCTTCCCTTTGCGAACTTGAAGAGGATAGCGCGACTGGAGGCGGGCCGGAACAGCCTTTCCGGAGCGCGCTGCGCGCGGACTCATGCGGCTTCCAGCTGGAGCGCGAATGCCGCAAGTCGAGGGCCTGCTCACCTCGACCAACGTCTCGTCGTACGGGGCCCTGGAGAGCCTTGTGGCGCAGACTCCTTCACCTCCAAGGTCGTGCTGGTCCAGGAGCACCACGCTGTCTCGGACAAGGCCCCCGCCCTCCAGCAGAGGGCGCAGATCTTTGGGTACCACGGGGTCTGGGAGCATGCGCCGCAGTCGCAGGCAGGTGGCACTCATGGAGGCTGCGCGGTGCTGGCGCAGTCGGGAATCTTGCTGGGCGCGTGCGCTGGGGAGTGGCGGGCGGCATCATATTTATGACGCTCTACCTGCGCGAGTCCGTTGGCCTCGATTCCGCAAGCCTGAGTATCATGCGCGAGGTCGGCTATTTCCTGCTGGACATGGCGAGCCAGGGCTGCACATGGGTTGTGGGAGGCGATTTCAATATGGAGCCACCCACGCCCAGGCCGTGGTTCGACTCCCTGAGAGGAGTCTTGGTGGCGGGGCAGGTCACCGCGTGCAGGCGGGCGCTCCCTGGCCACAACTTCGACTATTCCGGAGTGGATGCTGGCCTGCTGATCGCACGGGCTCGGCATGGGTCGATGAAACGGCGGTGATTTTCCCGCCCTGGATGCGCTGGGGGGCGGATCGGCCACTCTGGTGCCGAGTGGCTCGGGGGCCCTGCTCTCGAGGCCAGGGCCCCGCCCGGACGCAGCCGCTCCCCTGCGCGCTGGGAGCCCGCGCAGGCCCAGATCGAGGAGGCGTCGTGCTGGCCAGGCATGCGGACCCGGTATTCAGCGCGGTCTCGGTTTTTGTGCGAGACGCGCGTGACCCAGGGTTCCGTTTGCAAACTTCCAAGTCTGGTTTCTTGGCTTCGTTTCTCTAGGCCTCCTAGGTGGGGTCGGAGTAGGTGGGGTCGGAGGATGGCGCCGCATCGCCGATGCATCGCCGATGCGGTTCGATGCAGAGCCCGATTTTCTTCACGCGGACGTCGCCGATGCATCGCCGACGTCGCCGATGCATCGCCAGTGCATCGCCGATGCATCGGCGATGCATCGCCGATGTATCGCCGATTCGGCGCGATCCTCCGACCCAATCTATTGCGACCCCATCTGGGAGGCCTCTAGTTTCGGGAGGCTGCGCGGGCGGTCGAGGAGCGAGCTGCGATGTGTAAGCTGTTTGCGTTCCGTTCTACACGCAACCTGGGGCGTGATTCGTTTGCGGGTGGCACCGCCCGCAGAGCCCTGGAGAGAAAACGTTTGAGTGTGGTCTTGGGGCGCCGTGTTAAGCTTCGTGCCCTGAGGCGGGCGGGGGGTTGAAGGTTCGGGCTCTGTGGCGGACCGGCGTCGTGCCGTCAGGTGACCATGAAGTTGGGGTCATCGTCCTCACCAATGCCACCCTCATGAAGCTTCGGACGTTTGCCGGCGAGCTTGTAGGCGCGCGCAAAGGCTTCTCCTCCTCCTCCTCCTCCTCCTCCTCGTCCTCCTCCTCCTCCTCCTTCTCCTCCTCCTCCCCCTCCTCCTCCTCCTCCTCCTCCTCCTCCTCCTCCTTCCTTCTCTTCCCTCCTCCTCCGCCTGCTGCTCCTCCTGCTGCTCCTCCTGCTGCTCCTCCTGCTTTCTCCTCCTCCTGCCTCCTCGCTGCTCCTCCTCCTCCTCCTCCTCCTCCTCCTCCTCCTCCTCCTCTTTCTCATCCTCTCCTCCTCCTACCTCCTCCTCCTCCATCCTCCTCCTCCTCCTCCTCCCTCCCCTTCCTCTCCCCTCCCTCCCCCCTCCTCCTCCTCCTCCTCCTCCCTCCTCCTCCTCCTCCTCCTCCTCCTCCTCCTCCTCCTCCTCCACCCTCATCAACTCTCCTCCTCCCTCCTCCTCCTCCTCCTCCTCCTCGTCACCTCGGCCTCCTCCTCCTCCTCTCCTCCTCCTCCTCCCTCGTCCTCCCCCTTCCTCCTCCTCCTCCTCCCCTTCTCCTCCTCTCCCTCTCCTCCCTCCTCCTCCTCCTCCTCCTCCCCTCTCCTCCTCCTCCTCCTCATCCTCCTCGTCGTCTCCTCCTCTTCTCCTCACTCCTCCTTTTCCTCCTCCTCCTCCTCCCCTCCTCCTCCTCCCCTCCTCCTCCTCCTCTCCTCCTCCTCCTCCTCCTCCCTCCTCCTCCTCCTCCTCCTCCCCTCCGACTCCCTGCTCTTCCTCCCTCCTCCTCCTCGCTCCTCCTCCTCCTCCTCCTCCTCCCTCCCTTCACTTTCCTCCTCCGCCTCCTCCTCCTCCTGCTCCTGCTCCTGCTCCTGCTCCTCCTCCTCCTCCTCCTCCTCCCTCCTCCCATCTCTTCCCCCCTTCTCACCCCGCCGCCCCGTGGCGAGGCTGGCCACTCGGACAGGCTGTCGGACTACCTGCGGCGCGCCCAGAAGGGGTGGGGTGTGGGGTCAGATGCGCGGTGCGGGTGCGGCCCCGGGCGGGGTGCGGACCGAGGGTGGGATCCGCGAGGGCGCAGGGAGGGCGCCGAGAGGGCTCCTCTGCGAGCGCTCCTCTTGTTCGGTCGCATCCGCCCTCTTTAGCCGGTCGGCCGTCCAGCCACACCCTCCCTCTTCCTCCCTCCTCCCTCCCTCCCTCCTTCCATCTTTTTCCCTCCTCCTATTTCTCCCCCCCTCCCCCTCCCTCCTCCTCTGCCTCCTTCCCTGCCTCCCTCTGCTCTGTTCGCATGCCCGCATCAGCTTCGGAAGGGAGGGCGTCTCGCAGCATCTCTTGATCCGACTCGTCCCGCCATCGATCGGGGGTAGGAGAACCGGGGGGAGGGTTGGAGGTTTGAGGGTGGAGGGGAGTGATGGAGGGGTCGATGGAGGGAGGGAGTGTGGAGGAAGGAGGGGGGAACGGAGAAAGTGATTGCGCCCCCTCGGCTGCGTCCCGATGGGGCGGCAGGGATGCTCTGGGAGGCTTCGGGCGCTGAGGAATGGCTTGCGGCCCGAGGTGCCGAAGGGGCAGAATGAAGACGACGAGGAGAAGGACTAGTGCAAACCCAGGATGCGTCAATGATGATGCATTACGCCCTGCCGACCCAACTCCCCTCCCCATGTGTTCTTACAAACATTCCATGCCACTACAACGAACCCAGCGCGGCCCCAACTAGGGGTCTTCTTACAAAGCAATTCGAAGCTGTTCTGAGCAAAGTAAAGTATTGCAGTGCAGCGTGTTGCTCGGCATTCCCGCGGCATTTTCTTGGCGTTGCTTGGCACTGCCTGGAACCGTCGCGTTGTATTTTCCTGGCATTGCTTCATCATCGCTTCTTGGCGTTGCTGCGGCGCTCGTCGGCTTTGTCCTGGCATTGCTCTGCGCTGCGTCGCGGTGCTCGGCATCGCTCGGCACGGCACAGAGAGGCGAGAACTGCAATGGAACCCCGAGCGAAGAGACACCGTGCTTGCCTCCAAGGTGCCCTGGGTTTCTTGGTCTTCGATGGTTTTTGCAATGGGAAGCGTGACGTTCCCACATCAAAGTTCAGTGGACGTCTTGGGGTCTCAGGGTCTTCTCGTGGAGGGCTTCCTGTGGTCGAGCTCCTGCTGCCAGACTGGGGAGCCGAGACACGGCGGCGCGCCGGGGTGGTCCAAGCAGGGGCGGCCAGGAGCAAGGCCTGGGGGGAGCCCGGGAGAGGAGGGCGGAGGAGCCCGAGTGAGGAGGGAGGAGGAGGAGGAGGGGGAGGAGGGGGAGGAGGAGGGGCAGGAGTAGGAGGGGGGGGAGGAGGAGGAGGAGGAGGAGGAGGAGGAGGAGGAGGAGGGGGAGGAGAAGGAGCAGGAGCAGGGGCAGGAGCAGGAAATAGAGGAGGAGGGTGGAGCGTAAGCATCAGTATCAGCAGCAGGAGTCGCAGGAACATCAGGGAATGATGGGAGGCGCTTGGACTTTGACCCCGCGTTCGAGTACCTGCGCGGCTTTACCTTCTCCGAAGCCATGCTGGGCTACCTGAACCTGTACCTGCTGGTTTACCGCCCAGATGCGCGGGCACCTCCAGTACATCATTGCGCCCCCCTTCCTCCTTCTCGACGTCAATCCGTCGATAAGAGTAGGGCGCGCTTCTTACCCGAGTCCACGTCAATCCAGATTAAATCAAAGTGGTCGTCCTAGTTCTTGTCGTTGTTGTTGTCGTCGTCGCCGCCGCCGCTGCCGTCACCGCCGCCGTCGTCGCCGCCGTTGTCGTCGTCGTCGTCGTCGTCGTCGTCGTCGTCGTCGTCGTCGTCGTTGTCGTCCTCGTCCTCGTCGTCGTCGTCGTCGTCGTCGTCGTCGTCGTCGCTGTCGTCCGGCGTTCGCCCCCGCCGCTGCCTCGCCACCGCCGCCGCCGCCGCCGCACGGTGCCGCTGCCGCGGCAGGCCGCTGCGGGCCGCCGCGGGCCGCCGCGGGCCGCCGCGGGCCGCCGCCGTCGCCGCGCGGGGCGGAGCCCGGGCCGTGTCCTCTTCCTCCTCCTTCTCCTCCTTCTCCTCCTCTTCCTCCTCCTCGTCCTCCTCCTCCTCGTCCTCCTCCTCGTCCACGTCCCTCGTCCTCCTCTTCCTCCTCCTCCTCCTCCTCCTCCTCCACCTGCAACTGCTCCTGCTCCTGCTCCTGCTCCTGCTCCAGCTCCTGCTCCTCCCTCTCCTCCTCCTCCTCCTCCTCCTCCTCTTTTTTTTTGTTTGTTTGTTTTTTTATTGTTTTTTTATTGTTTGTTTTTTTGTTATTGTGTGTCTTCTTATTATTATTATTGTTTGTTTTATTGTTATTATTTGTATTGTTATCATTATGATTATCGTTATTCTTATTACTATGATTGTTGTTGTTATGAATTATTTTCCTTTTCCTCTTCTTCCTCGTCCTCCTCCTCCTCCTCCTCTCCCTCCTCTCCTCCTCCGCCTCCTCCTCCTCCTCCTTCTCCCCCTCCCCCTCCTCACCCTCCGCCTCCTCCTCCTCCTCCTCCTCCTGCTCCTCCTCCTCCTCCTCTCACTCCTCCTCCTCCTCCTCCCCCTCCCTCCTCCTTCCCCTCGTCCTCCTCGTCCTCCTCTCCCTCCTCCTCCTCCTCCTCCTTCCCCTCCTCCTCCTCGTCCTCCTCCGCCTCCTCCTCCCTCCTCCTCCTCCCCCTCCTCAACCTCCTCCTCCTCCTCCTCCTCCTCTTTCTCCTCCTCCTCCTTTTCCTCCTCCTCCTCTCCCTGCTCCTCTTCCCCCCCGTTTTCTTCTTCCTTCTCCTCCTTTTCTTCCTCTTTCTTCTCTCCTCCTCCTCCTCTTCCTCCTCCTCCTCCTCCTCCTCCTCCTCCTCCTCCTCCTTCGGCCGAGGTCGGCGCCCCCGTGGCCGTGGTGCTGGCCGTGCTGGAACACGGGCGCGTGCGCTGGCTGCAGGCGTTGGCGGTGGAGAGGCTGCCGGGCCCGGAGGCGCAGCGCCCGATTGGCGCGTGCGCGCCGCCTTCGCGCCGCGTCGTCGCCGCCGCCGCCGCCGTCGTCGCCGCCGTCGTCGCCGTCGTCGCCGCCGTCGTCGTCGTCGTCGTCGTCTTCGTCGTCGTCGTCGTCATCGTCGTCGTCGTCGTCGTCGGCGCCGGCGCCCGCGTCGGCGTCGGCGTAGGCGTCGCCGCTGTCGTCGTCGTCGTCGTCGTCGTCGTCGTCGTCGTCGTCGCCGCCGTCGTCGTCGTCGTCGTCGTCGTCGTCGTCGTCGCCGTCGCCGTCGCCGTCGCCGTCGCCGTCGCCGCCGCCAGGCCAGCAGGGCGTCTGGGTGGCTGGAACTCTATCCGAGGGCGCCTGTCGGCAAGACGCTGCCCTGCTCGGTCTCCCAGGGGGGAAGGGCGGCGCACGTGCCGGGCGCAGGGGCAGGGAGTCTAGGGGTAGTTCGGGCATGTCTTTCTACAGGAGGAGAATTCAAAAAGTAGTACAAAAATACTCGGGGGACGATTTTTCGATCATACTTCAATGTGTTTGATAATTATTGTGCAATTCTTGATTTTTCATCCCAGCTCCGCCTGGGGCGACAAGGAGGTCGAGTTGCGACTTGGGGCCGGCTGTGGGTCTGCGGTGGCCCAGCTTTTTGGTTGTGGCCAGCTGGAAGGGGGGGGCAGGTTTCAGGTTCTGGGCTCTTTGCTTCGCTCCCATCAGAGGAGGAGAAGGTGTTCATACTGTTACAGTCAATATTGGTAGTAAGGACGTGCGACTTTCCAAGGTTTCCCTTGCATCCTTTCCCTTCGGCCCATCCTTGGCCACTCTCGTTAGCCGCGCTCCGCTCGAAAAGTTTCGGCGTGGCCTTCCAAGGCCACTGCATGGTTAACCTGGAGAAGCAATACAGACCCCCCCCTCCCTCTCCGGCGAAAGTATAACGCACCTGGCCCCTCAGAGACGTTACCCTGGCACCTCGCACCTTTATGTGAACGCAGACGAGTCTGCTCGCCGAAACAAGCACACCGCCTGAGACATTATCGCAACATGTTGGCTCTTATTCGCCATTACGGCCAAGGCCTCAGTCAAGAGGCCTTGGCCCAGCTAAACATAAAACATCCTCCTCCTCCTCCTCCTCAAGACTCCCTTACGGCGCGGTACCAACACGAACAACGACAATAATGCCAGCAATAATATTTATATCTAGAACAACAAGGCCAATAACACCAACAACAACATCAACATCAAAAACACGAACAACACCACCAACACCAACAAAAACAACATTAAGTCCCACGCAAGGGAGAGCCCAGCTTTGAAAAGGAACCCTCCGTGCCTACGATGGGGGGCGAATAGTTTTGGCGGTGCGGGTGCTAAGATAATGCGCCGTGCATGGCGAGGGCGATATTCTCGGATGCACTACCCCACACGACGGCGGGGAAAAAACAATGTTTCAACAGGGGTGGTAATACAAATCGTATAGGACAAGGGTGATGAAGATAATGAGACCGAGCTTTTTTTCTTCTTCTTATTCTCATACTTATTTATTATGATTATGATTATTATTATTATTACTTATTATTATTATTTTTCCTATCATTATTCAACTTTTGAGTATTATTATTATTAGTCTGCTTATTGTTCTTTTTAGTATGAGTGTTTTGATTCGGAGTATGATTCTTATTCTTATTGGTATTATTATTCTTACTCTTATTACTCGTATTAATGATTTTCTTACTCTTACTCTTCTCTTTATTCTTATTCTTATTCCGAAATCTTTTTAGCATTATGCTTATTCCCCAATCAGAGCTTGCCTCTGTAGGGGTCCTAGCGGAGTCATTCCCCAATCAGAGCTTGCCTCTGTAGGGGTCCTAGCGGATTCATACGGTTAGGTTAGGTTTGCCGCCGATTTTCGCCGCACGCCCGGGTGCCCGGGTGCCCGGGGGTGCCCGGGTGCCCGGGGGTGCCCCGGGGTGCCCGGGGGTGCCCGGGCGCGTGCCGGGGGGTGCCCGGGGGTGCCCAGGGGTGCCTTGTGGCCTTGTAGCCTTGTAGCCCTAAGCCCTATAGCCCTATAGCCCTATAGCCCAATAGCCCTATAGCCCTATAGCCCTACAACTCTATAGCCGTACAGCTCTATAGCCCTATAGCCCAATAGCCCTATAGCCCTATAGCCCCCTAGCCCTATAGCCCTGATAGGTTTTTCTCCGGTATCATTATTCTTATTCTTATCATTATTATCAGTATTATTCGTTTTCTTGCTATGATTGTTATTATTATCATTCTTATCCGTATCCTTATCATGATTATGATTAGTATTACTATTGTTCTTACTCTTACTACGTTTATTACTATTCCTATTATCCTTGTTCTTATTATTATCCTTCTTATTGTTATTGTCATTAGTATGTTTATTATTTTCTATATTATTGTTATTCTGATTCGTAGTCTCATTCTTAGTTGTATGAATATTCTGATTATTGGTCTTATTGTACATCTTGTCTTTTTTGAGAAGCTGTCGCGATTATTTTGTGCGGGTGCGGTGCTAAGATAACCCGCCGTGCGTGGCGGGGGCGGTATCCTCGGATGCACGACCCCACACGACGGCCAGGAGAAACCAATGTTTCAACAGGGGTGGTAATACAAATCGTAATTATAGGACAAGGATGATGAAGACAATGAGAAAAACTCTGGGGCTTATTCGGATTATGATTCTTATGCTTATTATTATTGGTATTATTATTCTTATGTTTGTGATCATTATTAACAGCATTCTTATACGGATTATGATTATTATTATTATTCGTATTATTAGTCTTTTTCTTACTATTATCATTATCACTCGTATTCTACCCTTAGTATTACTCATAGTATTAATCTTGTTATTTCTTTTTATTATTGTTCTTAATACTCGTTTTTCGTTATTATTATTATTATTCTTATTCCAGTGCCAATTGGGATATCACCCGAGCCAGGGCGCGGGAATGTTTTATGTTCGTTCATTTGCGCGATGCTAACTATATCGTTCGGCGAAAACCGCCCCCCCAAAATGATTTCATAGCTTCATGAGGTTATCGTGTATTCCTACTATGAGTTTTTGACTGTACCGTTCCCTCATTTTCGCTCTTTTGGGGCTCCTGCCCTCGTCGCCACCGCTGGATTCGCCTCAAACTTCCGTTCGAAATTCTGTGCATCCTGATGCAGCCGAGCCGATCTGATTTCGACTTCGTGCCGATCCATCACGACCCGACGCACATCCCGATTCGATCCGATGTCCTCGCCCGATACTGACCGACTCGTGCTCTCGCGCGCCTGCAGCGCCCCCCGCGACACGGCGGGGGCGCGCGCGGATCTGTGGACCCTGGCCACGACTCTGGCGTTCGTCGTGTCCCTCGGCTTCTTCCACCTGGAGCTGCCCTTTGTGCGGGGCTCTGTCCGGAGGCCACATGCAACCCTACCCCACCACCCCATGATTTCTGATGGGGGAGTTGGGTTCACCTCACTCAGAACCTTCCAAGCGAAGTGAACCCCACCTTCCCCCTCAGAAAGCATGGGGCGGTGGGGTAGGGTTCGCATGTGGCCTCCTATATGTGCGCGTCCAGGGCCTCGGGGTCGCCCCCAGTCGCCTCTCTTCCTGTCTCCTGCTCGGGGCGCCCGGTTCCTACCTCCCCTCCTCCCTCTCCCTGTCCTCTCGCCTCCTCTCCTCGCCTGTCCTCTCCTCCCCTCCCCCCCCCTCCTCCAACCATCCATCCCCTCCCCTGCTCAGATCCCTCTCCTCCCTCCCCCAGTCCTTCGCCCCCCCCGCCTCCCCCCCCCCCTTTCCTGCCTCCCTTTCCACCCCCCTCCCTCCTTTCCCCCTTCCCCGCCGTCCTCCCCCTCCCGCCTCCCGCCTCCCCTGCTCCTGCCCCCCACCCCCCGCGTCTGCCCGAAGGGATGCCCAGAGCGTGCGGTCCCTGCGTCCGTGCCCCGGCTCCTTCTCTCCCCGCTCCCAGCTCCGCCCCCCGGCGGCCGCCGGAGGTCCCCGAAAGGGGCTGCTGCAGCACTTCCTGCCAGAGCATAGAGTCAAGTCGGGCCTGTCCCCCTGCAGGATCCCCTCCCCCGTCTCCACAGTGCCTCAATCTTCGAGTAGGGGACCGGCGGCAGAATCGAGGTACCCCAGAACTGACTGCGCCGTCGACCCTGCAGACATACGAAGAATGTTCTGTGGATCTGCGGAGCAGTACACGTCTTTGTCGCAGACTCGACGGAACAGTTGATTTTCGGGCAACGCAAATTTGTAGTCGATCCCCTACTCGAAATCTGAGTACCATGCTCCTCGCTCCTCCGAAAATGGCCAGGGAGTGGCCAAGCCTCGTCCGCGTATTGATTTTACGCATGATTTCATGGGCGCTCTTGGAACTTTAAATGGCCGTGCAGGCGTTTTGGTAGGGATCAGCAGTGGCCCGAGTGCCGATCCGGACCGAAGCGGCAGCGAAAATAATCGCCATGATCACGTATCTGTCATCCGTAGCCATCTCTCTCGAGATGCGGCCAGAGGAGGCTGGTTCACTTCCATTGCTTTCCTCCTGGCCGGGTAAGCCCTCCGTCCAGCCGCGCGTCTGTACGCTCCCCTTCGTGGCGGCCCGCCATCGCCCGACCCTCCGCCAGCTGCGGAGGCGCCATTGGAGCCAGAGGCGCCCGCGGCCGAGGCGAGCGCCCCTTGGCTCCAGCCCGCTCCGCCGTGCGCGGAGCTGATCGTGGAGCAGCGCGCCCCCTCCATCGAGGAGTGCGCCGCCCTGCTCCAGGAGAGCTCGGCCCGCGCTGAGCAAGCGCCGGGGCAGCGGCTGGTCGTGTTGCTCGCGGGCCCGCTGCTCGTGGAGGCGTTCGGCTGGCTGGTCGCCAGGCTCGCGCGCTGTCGGCGCGGCCGGGCTTCGGCGTCGCGCCCAGCACCTTCTGTGATGCCGGTCGGCAGCCGTGCCCCCCAGCAGCCGCGAATATCCGGCGTATTCAATTGATTGAGGGCGATGAGTTGTTCGTCGAATGCGCGGTCCAGCCTCCGCTGCTGCATGGTCGCGTTGGGGTGGGCGTCTCCCAGGTTCAGCCTGCCCGCGCCGTCGTCGTCACGCGAGACAGCGACATGTACGTGGAGGAGCTGGACGTTGGGAGCCCCGACATCAGAGCCTGGCATCGCTGGGCTCCAGGGGGCGGAGCGCCTCCTGCTGCAGCCGCGGGGGTCCCGATCTACTACTTCGTGCAGGTCCTCGCCATCGCGGACTTCTACGCGCTGCGGCCAGCCGCGCTTGGGCTCGTGACTGAGCATAACGCCAACCTGGCAGCCCTCGGACTCGCTGGCGCTGTCGTGCCTGCCTGGGTGCCGCCCGCCTAGGGGGCCGCCGCGGCGGCCGCGCCCGCGGCCTTTGCCGCGGCCGCGGGGCCACGAGGCCTGCCGCGTTGGCCCCGCCACTGGTTCCTGGCCCCCTGGGGCCGGGCCCTGTTCCCTGGGGCGTTGGTGGTGGTGCTGGCGCTGCCGGGCCCGCCCTGCAGCCTGGAGTTTCTATTCCAGGGGCCGCGGGCGCTGGCGCCGCTGCGGGCGCTGCGACCGGGCATGGAAGCCTTCGCGCTGCGCTCGCTGGTGGAGCCGGCGCCCCGCCGGCCGCCGCGGGCGACGACTTCCGCGCGCTGGCCGTCACGCACGACAAGCAGGGCAATGCGCCAGCAGACTTGGCCCGACTGGACTGTGCCTAGAACGGTCGCGGCCCCTTGGTGCGCCAATCACACTATGGAGAACGGCGGCTCGGCGGTCGGGCACCGCATTGTATTCCACTCCGCGTGCCGATTTGGGCTCGATGACCCCGCCATGCTGCCCCATTGAGAGATGTCGAAGATCTTCCCGAGCGCGGCGTGTTATGACCAGCTCGATGCCGGCAACATCGCTTCTTTCGAACTCATCTGCCGTCAGATTCAGTTGTGCGAGGACAGGCTCAAAGACGTCTTCCTCGGGTCGTCGGTCTCTGACGGCCAGCGCGACGAGAGCGATGCTTGTTCACGGGGAAGCAGGGCGCGCGCGGGACCATGGCGCGCCCAGCGCTCGCCAAGTGAATCGCGGCGCAGGTCGCGGCCGAAACGCCGCGGCCAAGGAGCGCCGCAAGGCGCGCGAGGAGGGGGTCGCCAAGCCGCCAGCTCCCGCGGGGGCGGTCGCGGCCAGGGACCGTGACCCCCTCGGCCGCTCGATTGGACCAGGTTGCTGTCCGCGCCCTGGCTGCGCGCGCGGGAGCTCCCAACGCAGGCCGTTCGTTCCCGGCCCATACTGGTTGCCGGTCGCCGGCGAAACAGTTTCCCACTCTCCACGATCGAGGCGCCCGCCAACCTGACTGACTGGCGGCTCTCGGGCAGTTCAGCGACGACGTCAGTTCAGCGCGCCGCGAGGCTCGCCGGCGATGCAATCGGGCTCGGGCGCCTTGTCCAATTCGGTGGCCCAGGGCGAGCAGCTGGGTTTCACCGCCGGGCTGCTGCAGGCGCGCGCGGAGGTGGGCTCGTTCGACCCAGTGGGCGCCAGCTTCATGCGCCCCGACCGCTGGCAGGTACGTGGCCCAGAGCTTCGCGTGGGGATCCTTCGATCGAGGGCTCGGCTTTGACTTCGGCTCTCCGGCGCTTGCTCCGGAGCCGCTCGGCTTGTGGGCGTCGGCTGCTGGTCTTCGTCGACGACCTCGGGCTTGATTTCGCAGTGGGGAAGGGGCGGTCTGGGGCCTTCCAGATCCGGGATGTCCTCCGTGAAGCATGGGCCATATATCTGGCGCGCGGGGCCAGGCAAACGGTCCGACGGGCCCCATCCAAACGCAGACCTTCAGACTGCCCCTGCCGAGGTCGCCTCCTCATCAAGCAGGCGCGGGGCGCTGGCGCCACGGTGGCTGCCGCTGGTGCCGCGGCTGCTGGCGGCGACGCCCGTCCTCTGCCGGCCGCCCCGCCATCGGCGAGGGCGGGGCCGCTCTCGGAGCGGGCCCTGGTGCCGGGCGCCCGCGCGCGGCAAGCGGCCGGGGCGGGCCGCGAGACCCGTCGGGGGCCGGGCGGCGGCGCGCCCGCGGTGCCCGCCGCTGCCTCCGTCGCCTCTCGCCCTCCCGACTCTGTGCCGGCCGACCTGCTTGGAGGGGCGGTCGGCGACGCCGGCGACGTGCAGGGGCTGCCGCCGCTGGGCCTTGCAAGTCCTTCGTTCGGCGGGCCTCGGCGACGCGCCGGGCGCGTGGGAACTGCTAGCCGCTGGACCTCCGCTTTGCGCCGTTCCTGGACTAGCTGTTTTTCGGGGGCTTCGCGAGCGACGACGCGGGCAAGCTGGTCGCCGCGGTGAAGTTCTTCTGCCCGGACCTTGGCGGCTGGGGCGCCAGGGCGCCCCCGCGTGCGTCGTGGGCCCTGGCGGGGCGGGGCAGGGCGGCGCCGCGCCGCTCGCGGATGCCGCTGCCCCGGGCGCTGCGGGCGGCGATCGCGAGCGTCCTGCTGCGCTGGGGCTGGCGGGGCGCGCAGTGGCGCCTGGCGAGTGCGACTCGCTCGCGTCGCTCCATTCTGTCGCCCCCGTCGAGGTGGCCGGAGGGGCCGCGGGCAGCTGGGGCCTGTTGCTGGCGCCCGCGGAGCTGGGCAGCCCCGGCAAAACCAACGGCTGGGGCGACGCGGTCTCTTGGATTCGATCCCGCGCTCGCGCCCCCGAGCGCCTCCTGGCCGCGAAGCGCCGCGGGGTGGCGCCGAGAACGGCATCTGGCGTTGCCCGCCCAGGGGCCTCTCGATCAAGTTGTCTGCGGCTGCTTCGGGGCTCCATCCGGCACGCTCGGGGATCGCGCTCTACGAGCTTCGCCGTGGAGGCGTGTCTCGCGACGTCCTCCGCCGCCTGCGGGCCCCGATGGAGGCGAAGCTCAGGGCCCGGGGGGTCTCGGACTCGACCCCGAGGAGGTGCGCCGAGCAGACGAGCGTGATCGCGGAGCTGGGCAGCTCGCCTCCGGCGGCGGCGGCGTTCGGCAGCCGCGTCTCGGGCCTGTTCGCCGACGCCTTCGCCGGCGCGGCGCTGCCGAGCCCGCCCGGGCGGCGGCGCGCCCAGGGGGCGCCGAGGGCAAGCTGACCGACCGGCGGGTAGTCGCCGGCATGCGCTCCCCGCTCCGTGACGCGCGCTCGGCGGCATCTCGAGTCGGCAGCGGGGCCTGGGGAACGAGGAGGATGGGGGCCCCCCCTCCTGACTTTTGTCGGTCTTACCGCCAAGGGCCTTTAACGGCTTGGGCGTTTTTGGCATGCCTCATTCATTCATTCGAGACCTGAGCAGGCGGGCATCTGCGCGGGGAGCGCCTGATGGGCGAATTCGAAAACGCAGCGAGGGCACAGCGTGCGATTGATGGTGAGCAGCGCGTCCGCGTGCCAGAGCCAATGCACGCAGCGTTTGGGGTCGCGTCTACGAAAATGGGAACCAGCGGAGGCATTTCTTGCGGGGACTCAATCCGCATTCTTTAGGGGTATATGGCCATGGGGCTATGGGGCTATGGGGCTATAGGGCTATAGGGCTATGCGGTGATGGGGCTATTGGGCTATAGGGCTATCGGGCTATTGGGTTTTAGGACTATAGGGCCGGCCATGCGGCTATACTGCTATACGGCTATACGGCTATCGGGCTATAGGGCTATAAGGCTTTAGGGCTATAGAGCATTTGGGTATTTGGTCTATTGGGCTGGCTATATATGGTGCTATCCGGCTATTGGGCTACGAGGCTATAGGGCGATGGGGCTACAAGGCTATAGGGCGATGGGGCTACAAGGCTGCTATAGGGCTATAGGGTAATTACCAGGCACTTCCAGGCTCTCCGGGGCACCTTCGGGCACCCCCGGGCACTTCCGGGCACCCCGGGGGCGCCCCCGTGCACCGGGGCACCCAGGGCACCGGGGCACCCCCTGGCATGCGGGCACCCTTGGGCACTTGGGCACCCTGGCCGGCCACCGACATCGGCGGCCCAGCTCACTTGAGCATATGAATCCGCTACGACCCCTAACGGAGACGAGCTCTGCTTGGGGAAGTATATTTTTCATTTCCAAGACGGCCGCGCCCAGCATTATCAATGCGCATGCTATGTGCGCTGCAAGCGCCGCCGGATGGCGTCGATTTCGGGCCGCCACCAGAAGCTAGAGTGCCCCGGGAAGCCAATGCGAATCACATGCCTCCGCCCCGTTGCCAAATGCGCGCGCGAGACGCCATGCTTCTTTGAACTGCTTTGCGAAGCGCATCCATGCAGGCAGAACGCTCGTGGGAGAACCGGCCTCGCATATTGGAGCAACATCTTCAGTGACAACCGTAACTGTACCGTGAAGATCAGATCCACATCGCCAGCCGTCTGGGGGCGTAACTTGAAGGCCATGTAACACGTTGTCCAGAGCAGAGCGCAACTCGGACACGTTGACCAGCTCACGCGCACAGTAAAGTGCGCGCAGCACGCCTCGAATTTCCCGCGCCGCAGCCAATCTGCCAGATCGAAATGGCTGGCCCGACGTGTCAATCGCACGTCGGTGGCAGCTTCGGCCCTGTTTCTGGCAGACGCGAGTGCTGGCATCAGCCGAGCACTTGCTCTTGTTTGGCGGACGCATGTGGACAGTGGCGCTGGTTCCTTCGGCGAAGCCCCCTATCGCGCCACGAGACGCGTGAGGAGGAGCAGGAGGGGGGGGGGGAAGGCAGGAAGGAAGGAACGCGGGGACCGTCTCTTCAAAACGAGGACCCCACACCAACGGATGATAGGGAAAGTTGAGGATGTCCCGAGCGAAACCCTGTTGTTTGGACTTCCAGTCGATACATCATATCGTGCAGTACACATTGCCGTTTGTTGCGGATGTCTTGAGCGAAACGCTTGTTTTGCTGATCACGTTGAGGATGCCTCGAGCGAAACGCTTGTTTTGTGTTATAGATCGTTCGCTTCCTGGGGGCCTTCCGTCGCCATTTCGGCTACAGGCGTGAGCGGTGGTCCTCCCGATTTGGATTCAGCTTGCCTGCGCCAGTTGAACGCTGCCATGTTGCGTCATGGGGAGGGGGCTGAGGAGGAAGGACTACGAGTTGTTAGATGTAGATGTAGAGGCAGCGACATCGTCATCAAACTCATCGGGGGACAACGACATCATCGACGACAAAATGATGAAAGGGCAGCTGGGTGCTTACTCATCCGTTTTTGTTGCCGCGTTCGGACAGGTGACCTACTCCTCGCCGATGCCCGTTGACGCAGTGGTTCGCCCGTGTATCCTTTTCGCACTGGTGCTGTCCCTGTTCGTGGCGCAGTTGACTGCCATCTTGTCTCTCCGCGCGGACGTCGTGGGATCCGCAAACATAAGGGTGGCGAGCCATGGTATAGTCGCGGCGAACGGCGCAAACTTTTCGGGCATAGACGTGCTGGGGCACTCTGGCGCCGATGGTATCCAACTCCATGCACATCTTGGCCTGAAGCTATTATTGATAGTCATTGTGCAGGCAATGTATATGGACCAACTGATGTAGACACTTCGGACGCGACTGTTTCTACTCAACCCTATCATGTGGGTTGAGCTTCATATACCCGATAAGGATGTGCCAGAAGGCATGTTCTGCGCAAACTTTATCCATGCGGTTTGCGCCTGGAAGGTATTCCTGCATCTACCCGCGCTCTGTGCAACGATAATGCGCTTTGTCATCGCAAGATTCGTCATCTCTGACTTCATCAGCATTATCTTAGTCAGCCAGACGATAGGAGACACCATAGGGGACTGTTTGGTCATCGCATTTCTCTCGGAGCTTAACACCTTCTCTTGGAGCACAGTCATACCAATAAGTGGAGATCTCGCGTTTCCACAAAACTACCGCCATTTGCGCGATGCCATTGTTGTGCAAGCTCTTCAGCCGACTACTGTACAACAGGCTACAACCGACGCCTGACTCACACCAGACTGACGACCAGGTGGGCTTCAGACCAGGCCACTCGACCACTGACCACCTCTTTACCTTCCATTTATTGCGCGAGCGAGCAAACGAATGGGGCCACAACCTATGGGTCGCAGCACTTGGCTTCAAAAAACCTTCGATTCAGTTGAGCACAAGAGCATATGGGCAGCACTGAAGGCACAGGGGGTCCAACCTGGGCGCGTTGCACTACTCCAACAGCTCTATGAGGGACAGACAGCCACGGTGAGGACAGACGTCAGCAGCAGACCCTTCAGCCTCCTGCGGGGCACAAAGCAGGGATACCCACTCAGCTCCTTGCTCTTCAGCGCGCTTCTACAATGCATCCTTGGACCGCTGGTCTCCGAATGACAGCAAAAAAAGAAGGGAGTTGAATTGGGGTTCGCGATCGCCGCCGCGCTGACCAACCTACGCTTCGCCGACGACGTGCTCCTGGCCAGCCAAACTCTCCCGCGCCTGACAGCGATGCTTGACTACATTGCGCGCGCGACGAGGCTACGCGGGCACGAACTACACCCGAGCAGAACCAAACTACTGGGCAACCAGGCGAGAAGGGCCGGAAGGGCGAGCTCACGCACAGCGCGTTTCCTATACATGGATATCGAAATCGTTCCATGCGATGCAGTGTCAAATACTTCGGCCTATTTATCAGCTTCCACGAACCGATGGGAACGGACATCCACCGCCGCGCGCGAGCTGCATGGGCATCATTCACGTCGCGCAGGCAGGAGCTGACCAGCAAACACTACCCACTGGCGCATCGACTCCGACTTTTCAACAGCACCGTAGCACCAACAGCGTTATACGGAGCAGAGACGTGGACCCTCACGGAGCTTCCACGGCAGCATCTACGACGGACACAACGACGCATGCTTCGCATGATCATCAGAGCGCCACGGAGACGCACAACGAAAGAAGCCGGCCCTCACAGATGTCAGGGACCTAACGAGACCACGAAGACCGCACCAACAGCGCTAGCGACGACGCAGACAGCAACCCATCACAGCGCGATGCACCAGACACGCGTGACAAGCACAGCGAAGACGGCGAAGACAGCACCACCGCAGACGAAATGGAACCATGGGTCGATTGCATCCAGCGAGCGACACGACGCGCAGAGCACCTCATGAAGCTCCACCACATTGACAATTGGGGGACGCCGCACGAACGGAAAGTATGGTGCATGGCTTCGCGAGTCGCAAACCACGACCGGACGAGGTGGACATGGCGAGTGCTGCGCCGGCACCCAGTCCTCAGTCCGCGCCAGCGGGGGCGCAGGCAGCACGGTGGCCAAAACATGCGCCGGGGCGACGAAGTTACTACTTATTTACGTCAACGCAGACCAGACCTCCACCGACCGCCCACGCAAGCCCATTCGAAAGGACAACCGAACGACATCACATGGGCGCGAACGGCCCAAGACACCGAAGCATTGACAGCGCTCGAGCACCACTTCACCGACCTCACGTCGACCAGCGCCCGGGACTCAGACCAATGACGTAACATCTCAGAGAACGTCGAGGCGTCTCGCCCAACCCGCGCCGACACCGACGCCGAGGACTTTGTTTTTCCTCCTCCTCCCCCTCTGCTCCCAATTTTTCAGATGTCTCGCATTGCATGGATCCAGGCACCTCAGATCCTAGCGGCCATGGCCTCACCCGCCGAGTCTGCTCTAGGCCCGGGCGCTGTCCGCGGCGGTGGTCGCATCTCATCGCGTCGCGTGTGCCGCGCCGTCTTTTATCCCGAACCACTGGATGCACGTGACATCATCATCACTTACAATACGGGCGCGTAGGCAGAGCTAGACGAACCACGGGGCAAGTTGTCGACGATGGGGGAGCAACTTGTGATGCGCCCTTGGGCCGTAATTTTGGCATCTGATTATTTCCCATGCCGCGATGGGCGCGGAGGCCGCCGAACTGAATCGGTGATGTGTTCGTTATTGTCTTACTTCTTTGCCCTTCGAACCTCGCAGCTTGTCTTCTGCGCTCCCTACTCCAATGTCTCCCCGATGACATCTGCGCGGAGTGGTGGTTTCGGGGGGGGGGGGGGGGGGGGAAGTATCTGGAAGTGGTTGCTGAGCCACATGGTTTGGGCGTGCGTCGAGAAGATGACGGACGAGATAGTGGGCGATGCGCTTGGGAAGGAGCAGCGCGAAGGAGGGGTATATATTTTCGCACGGGGATGTCCGTCTTCATCGCTGCTGTTTGGGGCAATCCGATTTTGTATGTTGTCTCAGCGCTGGCCGTATTTCTCGTTTTAATGTATTCGACCATTGCGGATTTCGCCCCCGACCGTTTCTTCTCACCCATCGTCGCAGACATCCGAAAGCCGGGCCACCGCTCCGAGAGCCGAATCGCGACACTGGAGAGACAGGTCAAAGAGCTGCAGAAGAAGCAGTGGCGCGGTGGACGGGCGGCCCAGGCGCCCTCGTCATGCTATCTCGCTGGCCGCGCTCGCGCCGCCCATGTTATGTTTATGCGTTTTCCCTACCTAGGCTCTGCCTAGAAGGGTTCTTACTTTGTTGGCTAAAGGGGGCGGGCAGTGTAACTCACCCCGGGCGGTTCCCCCGGTTGCGCCCCCCTGGTTCCCCCAGTTGCGCCCCCTGGGTTCACCCAGCTTAGCTTAGCTAAGCTTAGCTTAGCTTAGCTTAGCTTAGCTTAGCTTAGCTTAGCTTAGCTTAGCTTAGCTTAGCTTAGCTTAGCTTAGCTTAGCTGCCTTAGCCTAGCCTAGCTTAGCTTAGCTTAGCTCAGCTCAGCTTAGCTTAGCTAAGCTTAGCTTAGCTTCGCTTCGCTTAGCTTTAGCTTAGATTAGCTTAGCTTAGCTTAGCTTAGCTTAGCTTAGCTTAGCTTAGCTTAGCTTAGCTTAGCTTAGCTGCTAGCCCCTTAGCTTAGCTTAGCTTAGCTTAGCTTAGCTTAGCTTCTTCTTCGCTTCGCTTAGCTTAGCTTAGCTTCGCTTCGCTTCGCTTAGCTTAGCTTAGCTTAGCTTCGCTTAGCTTACCCCATCTTAGCTTAGCTTAGCTTAGCTTAGCTGTTGCTTTCCTGAATGCTCCAACTCCTAGGTAGGGTCGCACTGGGATAATCTTGTTTTTCTCCCCCCCCCTCTTGCCTCGCGTTTCATGTCTCGGGGCCGTCGGGCCGCCAGGCATTCAGGCCCGCTCTTCCGCCGGGTGCGGCGCAGTTTGCGCCGGAGTTGCGCGCCCGCGGCGGCGGACGACGCTGGGGCAGGGCAGTCGGCCAATTGGCCTTCCCCGGCGCTGAGGTGAATGCTAGAAGTACGAGTGCAGCAGCATGCAGGCGAGCTCTGCTTCCAGGCCCAGCGCCGCCGCGATGCCCGGGGCCGGCGCGGACACTGCCGCGGCGCGGCAGCCTGGGCTCGCGCGCGTGCCATTGCGATCGCAGCGCCTTTTGTCGAGGTGTTCAAATTTTCAAATGATCGACGCAGCCAAACAGATGCATGTTTTCGCGCGCCCAGGACTGCTGCTGCAGCGTTGCCAAGCGCTACAGGTTGTTGGTAGCAAAGCGCCAGGCACGTGCCTGACCACGAAGTTGACGGTCGTGCTCGGCGACGGGGCCCCCGCGGAGGAGTTCAGGCGCCATTCCGTGCACGAGTGGCTGAAGTTCAGATTCGACCACCCGCAGGCGTGGGGGGGGACCCGCTCGCGGACGGTGGACATCGGCAAGAAGAAGTGGCACAAGGTGGTCGGCCCGATCTCCGCCGTTCTCGCGATCCTCATCGGCGCGGGATGGGAGTGTCCGCCCCCCGCGGAGTGGTCGAGGGCTGCAGGGCCTGGCGAGCCTCACCCTCGGACGTGGCCCCTCCCTCACCAGCAGATGCCCGACTGGGGGGAGAAGCGGGGCAGCGTGGGCCCCGATGAGTTCATGCACGATTTCGCATTCTCACCTCATGACAACCTCTGGGAGTTCGCGGCGACGCACCTCGATGGAGAAGGGTTCCAGCGCGGCGTACCCGATGCGGGCAACGTCTCGCTCGAGACGGACAAGCGCATCGGGGGCGGCCACCGCGACTTCTGGGCCCTCGACTTGCGCGTGGTGTCTGGTGGCCAGTGGGCGATGCCTCGCGTGGTGGAGGCGGGCTACGCTGTCGACGCTACTTGCCAACGATGTGGCGAGGCATCGGGGGACCTCATGCATCTGGTGTGGCTGTGCCCGTGCAACAAGGGGCGCGATGACTGCGACGAGTCTGATGCTCTGCTGCCGTTGGCCCTTGCGCCCGCAGTGGCCCGGCCTGTTCGCTGGCTTCGAGGCGTCCCCGCTCGCGCCGGCGCGCGCCCTGTCTTCTCTGACATGGGGGGGGTGGCGGCGGGCGATGCTGGGTTGGGCGGGACTGGGGGGGGGGCAGGGACAGCGACGGCCTTCTCGCGATGTTCGGCGACGGGCCCGGTGGGTTGTTCAGCGCAGATCCACGCCGTCGCCGCGCGGAGTCGGCCGCCATCGCTTTGAAACGCCATCAGGGCCGATGGCAGCCCTGGGGCCGCCTCCTGTCGGGCCTAGAGGGCCCATTTCAGGCCGTGCCTCGAGCAGAGCTCGCGGCTTCAGCTCTCGCGCTGGAGAATTCAGTCGGCCGCGTCCTGTTCGTCACCGACCACCTCCCGTTGCTCTCGGGATGGCAGGTTGGCAGGCAGGAGTGGCGGCGCGCTGGTGCCAGCGCTGACCTATGGCGAACTGCCCGTGCTCATTAGTTTAGAGGTGCAGGCGAGGTCGAGGTGGAGTCGGCCCCTTTGCCACAGTGAAGACATTGTGGGGCTCGCCCGCAAAGCCCGCAAGGCCTTTCTCATGACTGGCAACGCGTGCGTCGACGCCTGGGCTTGCGAGGCCGCGCGCATTTCGTGGCGGAGAGTTCTGGCGGGCGAGGCACCGCCCACCGACCTGCGCGATGCCTAGTGCGCGTTAATCCGTCGCAGTGCTCGTCGGGCTCTGGCTGATTCCATGGCGATGGACCCCTGGTTGCGCGCGCGGGCCTCGACGGCCGCGGCGGAGGGGCCGCGCGGGCTGCTGCGGGCCCTCGAGGACAGCCAACATGAGTGCGAGATTTGTGGCAACAGGTGCGCGGCACCCCGCGCGCGGCGCGTGCCCCCGCCCCCGCTGCTTGTGATGCGATCGTGCCGACCTCCCCGTGATGGCGCGCGGGCGCGCGCTCCGTGCGTCTCACAACTTGCATTAAATGCGGACGTGCCTGCTGTATTTCTGCCGAGTGCGCGGAGAGACCGCCACTCAAGACCCTCCTCACCTCGCGGCCGCACGCGCTTGCGCCGCCAAGAAAGGCCGCGATAACCTCGCAAAGATCGATCGCGTGAAATTCACGCGGGCCCACGCTAGATGCGATGCGCTAAACTCTTACGTCAGGGCTGGCCGCCATGCTGCTGTGGCTGCCGAGGCCCGCGCTGGCGCGTCGGCCGATGCATCCGAGTCGCTCTCCCGGCAGACGCCGCCTCCCGGGGCCGAGGTTTTGCGTGCCTCGGACCCGCCTGACCTTGTCGCGGCGCAAGGAGGGGGCCGTGCCGGGGCTGCCCCGAGCCAGCCCTCGCCTGCGGCCGGCGCCCCAATCCGACCTGGGGCCGCCGCGGTCGGCTCGAGAGCCGCTTCCTTGTTCGCTTCTCACGTGGGGGAGGTTGCAGCTCGCCCTCGCGCCTCCTCCAGCTCATTCTGTCCAGGGGAGGGGCGCGTCACTGCAGGCCGGCCAGCCGCTCGAGCTGATGTTGGCCCGACAGACGCTCTCCCCGGCATGCGGGGCCACATGGCAGCAGCAAGGCCTCCCGCCTCCCTCTAGTCCTGCTGGCTATGCGGCGCCACCGCGCGACGCGGTGGCTTTCTGGCATGGGTTGGACGCCCAGCCATCGCATTCCTTGTCGTTGGGTCTTTCCGATGATTCTGGCTGATCGCTCTTCCTTCCTATTCTGGCCGCCCCCGGATCGCGCTGCTCGCCTCTCCGCCTTGGCGAGGGCGGCTTCTCGGCCGCCCCTGGTGGATTGACGTGTCTGTGGCGCGCCTGAGGAGCGTCGGCCTGAGGAGTGCGTGCGCCTCGCCCGCCCAGCTGCTGCTGCTGGGGCTGGGCCCCCTCTGGCGCGTGTGTGTGTGTGTGTGTGTGTGTGTGTGTGTGTGTGTGTGTGTGTGTGTGTGTGTGTGTGTGTGTGTGTGTGTGTGTGTGTGTGTGTGTGCGTGTGCGCGTGTGTGTGTGAGAGAGAGTGTGTGTGTGTGTGAGTGTGAGTGTGAGTGTGAGTGTGAGTGTGAGCGTGAGCGTGAGCGTGAGCGTGAGTGTGTGTGAGGGTGTGTGTGTGTGTGTGTGTGTGTGTGTGTGTGTGCGTTGCGTGTTGGGGCGCAAGATACTCCAGGTCCGCCCGCGGCGCCTGCTGCGCGGCTCGGAGGTGCAACAGATCTTCGGGCAGTTGCAGCATCGGTCGGCCCCGAGCTGGCGTTGCCTGCCCTGGCTGGCGGAGCGGAGCCCGCCGCGGCCCGTGGCTTGTCGCGGTTGAGCGTCCGCGCGAGCCGACCTCTCAGCGCGCGCCGTCGGCGCCCGTGGCTCCGCGCCGCGCCCCCCGGCCCCTCGGTTCGAAGATGCGCGCGGGCCAGACCTTTCTCGCCGTGTCTTCTCGCGATGAGCAACCGCCGTCACAGGGCGGCTTCGACTCAGGCTCATCGGATCGACTCGGCCTCTCGCGGTCCTCGTGTTCGGCCGTTTCGAGCACTCTTGTCTCCCAGCCTGTGTTGTCTGCCCGCGCGGCGGTTCGCCTTCCTAGAGGGTTTGAATCCTCGCCGCCGCTCGATGAGCAGTGCTTTCGGTTTAAAGGCTGGCCCGATCCCCCTGTGCATCTCGAGGGCCTCGGGTGGAGGGGCCATGTCCTGCGCGGTGTTTTCGTGTTTTGTGGCGGAAGGGCGGTTTTGTCTTTTGTGGGTCTTGTGGGAGGTGCGCTGAGGGCCCCCGGGGCCCCGAAGCTTTGACCCTAGAGTGCGAACGCGCCCGTTTCGGACGTTTCTCGCTCGCCGAGGCCTAGTACGCCGCGCGGCCTCGGCCGCGCGCGGGGGGGAGTGCGGCGCGGCGCCCTCCGTCGCTCGCGCGTCCTCCCCTCCTCCTTCCTCCCTCCTCCCCCTCCCTTCTTTTCCCTCGTCCTCCTCCTCTTCCTCCCTTTTGCTCTCTCCTTCTCTCCTGCTCCTTCCCCCCCTCGTCCCTCCTCCCTCCTCCCTCCTGCTCTCTCGTCTTCCCTCCTGCTCATTCCTGCTCTCTCCTGCTCCCTCCTCCTCCTCCTCCCTCTCCCCTCCCGCTTGCTCCTTCCTGCTGCCTCCTCCTCCTGCTATCCTGCTCCGTGCCCCTCCCCCCCTCCTTCCTGTTCCTCTCCTCCTCCTCCTCCTCGTCCTGCTCCTCCTGTTCCTCCTGCTCCTCCTCCTCCTCCTCCTCCTCCTCCTCATCCTGCTCCTCCTCCTCCTCTTCCTCCTCCTCCTTTTCTTCGCCCTGCCCTAGTGAGAAGTCAGGGCTGTTGCACAACCAAATCGCAGGGGATTTTGCAAATGCGCGCGCGGCACCCAGTCTAGGTGAGTTGACGTTGACCCCCTGATGCGGATGTCCTGTCCTGTCCGCCTCCTCCTCCTCCTCCTCCTCCTTTTCCTCCTCCCCCCTCCTCCTCCTCCTCTCCTCCTCCTCCTCCTCCTCCTCCTCCTCCTGTTCCTCCTCCCTCCTCCCTCCTGTTGCCCCCCCCCCCCCGCGCAGCCCGCGCGTCCCCCCGAGCCTACCAGAACTCCCGCGCGCACCGCTCGGGCGGCGCGCCTGCCGCGCACCGCCGCCGCGGACGCGGGCTGGATTTCGGCGGCGTCGACGACGTCGGCGACGGCGACGACGTCGACGTCGGCGACGATTTCGACGTCGACGGCGGCGACGACTTCGACGTCGACGGCGGCGACGGCGGCGACGCTGTCGGCGTCGTCGGCAAACGACGTCGACGTCGGCGACGAAACCGGCGTCGACGGCGGCGACGCTGGCGCCGCCGCCGAAGAATCCGACGACGACGGCGGCTACGACGCCGACGACGGCGGCGACGGCGGCGACCGGGCCGAGGCCCATTACTTCTGCGCCGCCTGCGCCCTGACCACTGGCTGCGCCAGCATGTCCGTTTATCTGGGGTGCCTGCCGGCGCAGCCACCGGGGGATCCAGGCACCGCGGAAGCGGACCTGGCTGCAGTATGTCCGCCTCCACCGTGGACCAGGGAGAGAGAGAGAGAGAGAGGGGAAGAGGGAGAGAGTCTAGACGCGGGGAGAACACACACACACACATACACATACACATACACACACACATACACACACGCACACGCACACGCACACGCACACGCACACGCACACGCACACGCACACGCACACGCACACGCACACGCGCACGCACACGCACACGCACACAAACACACACAAACAAACACACACACACAAACTTACACACGCACAAACACACACAAACACACACACACACAAACACACACAAACACACACACGCACAACCACACACACACACACTTATAGGGAGCCATGCATGAGTATATGTGTACATATGTTGCTTACATCGATATATAGGTTAGCAGACGTGGACCCCAAGCAGTGTGTTTCTAGCAGTATCTGTTGTGCTGTCGAGGTGGAGCAACCGATGTGGTGCAATCGTAATATGTAATTTTATACATATATACACAGAGACAATGTTTTACCGGCTCGCTTCGCTTCGCATTTACAAGTTGGGTCACATGGCGCCAGAAAGGCGCGCTGGGACGGGCAGTCGTCGTTGCTGCGGTGCGCCTCGTCAATGGGGCTCATATGGCTCGTGTGGCTCAGAAAGCTCGTCTGTGATCATAGGGTTCTTGCGGCTCGTCTGGCTCAGAATGCCTCCCTCGCCCGACTTGGTGAACGCTTGACCCGAAAGTGGCCCCGAGACGGCACCGAGATGCCCGGACATTTTGACGACCGCTCATAATGCCGGGTGCTGGGGGTTTCTTCGGGCCATTGTGGGCCGCTCTTGGGCCGTTCTTGGGCCCCGGAGAAGGCCCCGAGCGAGCTCAAGAGGGGTCCAAGAAGGCCCCACGAGCGGCTGCATGTGGGCCCTCGCGCCCGGCATTTTGACAGCTGCTGAAAATGCCGGGTGCGGGGTCCCTCATGGGGCCCTCCTGGGGCTTTTTGGGGCCGCTCTTGCGCTACTCTGGAGGTGCCTGGGGCTCGGCGAAGGCCCCGAGAGAGCCCCAAGCGGGCCCAAGAGAGCTCCAAGAAGGCCCCAAGAGCGGCCGAAGAGCACTGCATGATCATGCAGTAATATTGGGGTTCTCTTGCAGCGCTTGTGGGACTCTTCCTTGGCCTCTCTTGGGCCCTGGAGAAGTCTCTGAGAGAGCCCCACGATGATTTCCATGGGGCCTTGGAGAAACCTCGGAGAGAACCCCACGAGCCCTCCCAGATGACATCTGAGGGCCTCTGGGGCGTGCGGGTCATTGGGCACAGAGGGCTCGTCCGACTGAATGGGCTCGGAAGCTCGTAATTCGCAGGGCTCGTGAGGCCCGTGGGGCTGATAGGGCCGATAGGCCTCACAGGTCCCGCGAGGCTTATCTTTGGGTCATCTGGTGGGTCTGTTAAGGCTCAATTAAATCATAGGTCTCATGGGGCTCATAGGGCTCGTAGGGCTCATATGGGCTCTTAAGCTTTATATGGCTCGTAGTGCTCATAGGGCTCATAGAGCGCATAGGTGTCATGGGACTCATGAGGGCTCGTAGGGCTCATGGGGCTCATGAGGCTCATAGGGCTCATAGGGTTGATATGGCTCGTTGGGCTCATCTGGCTCATATAGCGCATAGGTCTCATGGGACTCATGAGGGTTCATGGGTTCATGGGGTGAGGCTGATAGGGCTCATAGGGCTCATAGGGCTCATAGGGCTCACAGGGCTCATCGGGCTCAGAGGGCTCATAGGCATCATGGGGCTCACCGGGCTCATGGGGCTCATGGGGTCATAGGGCGCATAGGGATCAGTGGGCTCATGGGACTCAGAGGGTTCATGGGCTCACAGGGCTCACAGGGCATAGTGTTCATAGGGCTCATGGGGCTCATGAGGCCCATGCGGGTCATAGGGCTGATAGGGTTCATAGGACTCATTGGACTCATAGAGTTCACATGGCTCATAGGGCTCATAGCGCTCGTAGGGCTCATGGGGCTCACGAGTGTCTTAGGGCTTCTCGGGCTCATATTGCTCATAGGGCTCGTAGGGCTCGTAGGGTTCATGTGGCTCACAGGGCTCGTAGGGCTCAGAGGGCTCAGAGGACTCAGAGGGGTGCATAGGGCTCGTCGGGCTCATAGGGCTCATGCCGTGCATAGGGCTCGTAAGAATCATAGGGCTCACAGGGCTCATAGGGCTCATAGGGCTCATAGGGTTTATGTGGCTCATAGGGCTCACAGAGCGCGTAGGGCTCCCAGGGCTCATGAGGGCTCATGGGGCTCGTGAGGCTCATATGGCTCATGAGGGCGCAGAGAGGCTCATAGGTCTCATAGAGCTCAGGAGGCTCATATGGCTCTTAGGGCTCATATGGCTCATAAGGGATCGTAGAGTTCGTATGGATCATATGGCTCATAGGGCTTAGAGGGCCCAGAGGGGCTCATAGGGCTCGTGGGGATCATAGGGCTCATGGGGTGCATACGGCGCATCAAAACCATCGGGCTCATAGGACTCATAGGGCCCATTGGGCTCATAGGGGTCATGTGGCTCATGAGGCTCACAGGGCTCGTGGGGCTCATTGGGATCTCTCATAGGGCTCATAGGGCTCACAGGGCTTGTAGGGCTCATAGGGCTCACGGGGCTCAGAAGGCTGACAGGGGCTCTAGGACTCGTAAGGCTCATAAGGGGTCATGGGGTGCAGAGGGTTCACAAAGCTCATAGGGCTCATAGGGCGCATAGGGCTCGTATGCCTCATGGGTTTCATGGGGTCATAGGGCTCATAGGGCGCATGGGGGCTCATTTTGGTTCCTATGCCTCGTCGGGCTCAGAGGGCTCATAGGGATCATAAGGATCAAAGGGCGCATCGTGCTCGGAGGGCTCATATGGCCCGTTGCGCTCATTGGGCCCATAGGGCTCATAAGGGGTCCCAGGGCCGAAGGTTTGAACGTGGCGTTAGAGGAATAACCAAGGCATCTAAGATACAACCTTGCGGGTATCAATGAGTGTGGCCTCTCGGGGCCGTGGCGGGGCTTTGTTTGGGGCTTTTTCGGGCCGTCTGGCGGCCTTCGTGGCCCGCTGCGGGACCTTCTTGGGCTGTTTTGGGGGGCGTTGGCCGTCCCGGGGCCTTCTTGGGCTCTTTCGGGAGCCTCTTGTGGCCTTCTGGGGCTGTCTTGGGAGCTTTGGGGGGTTCTCTGGGTCTCCATGTGGGCCGTCTGGGGCTATCTTGGGCCGTGTTGGGGCTCTGGGGCTGTCTTGGGACCCTCTTCGGGATTTCTTTGGCCGCATTGGGGCGCGATCTTGGGGCCCGGCTAGGCCGTCTTGGATGCTTTGAAGGCCAAAGAAGGGAATATGCAGAACACATACGTTTTTTTTCTAGGGAATGGAATTTGTCGTGCCTCTTGGGGATCCCCCTGGGGGGCCTCTTACGGCGTCTTGGGGGCTTCTTGATCCGACTTGAAGTCATTCTGGGCCCTCTTTGAGGGCCCATGGGCTGCTCTGGAACGGTCTTGGGCCGTCTTGGGCCTCCGCGGGACCGTCGGGGAGGCGATCGTGGACCCGCCCGAGCGGCGCAGGGTGGCCCCGAAGGGCTGCCCAGACCGGAAGTTATCATTCCACGTCGGTGGGAGCGCCGAGGGCCGAATTTGTGTACGGGGTTGGGGGGTTTTGGGGGGAATCTACCTATAGATGTACGATGTGCAACGCATGGTGTGCAATATAGGCTGTGCGATATATGTGGTGTGGTATGTGTGGAGCAGTATCTGTGGTGCAGTCTCTGTTGTGCAAGATGATGTGGTGCAGTCTGTGTTGTGCAGTCTATGCTGCGCAACATATGTGGTGTTATCTATGTGGTGCGCAATCTACGCGGTGCAATCGACGTGGTGTAACCTACGTGGTGCAGTCTATGTGGTGCAATTCACACTGCCGAACTTGAATGTGTCAACTCCACTGCTCGCGCAATCATTCCACCGCACACACCCACAGCCACGCAGGCCATGACGATGAGCGGCTACGAGGCGGCGACGGGGCGGCAACGGCGAGCACGGAGCCGCCAAACCGCCTCCCATGCCCAGTTCCTTAGAAGAGAACTAAGAACCCCCTCTTAGTGTAAGCACTGTGTCGGACATTTATATAGACATGAGCGCCCTCAGTTGTATGAGACGTGTTAGCCAGCGTGGACCCCAAACAGTATATTTCTAACAATATATGTTGTGTAATATATGCGGAACAGTCTATGTGGTGCAGTTCGTGTGGTGCAATATAAGCGGCTCAATCTATTTGTTGCCACCTACGTGGTGCGATCTATATCATGCCGTCTATGTTGTGCAATCTATGTTGTGCGAAGTCGGCTGTGCAATCTATGTGGTGCAATTCACTTTGACTGTCTTGAAGCTGTCCTCTCCACTGCTCGTGCAAACATCTCACCCTTCCACCCGCAACTTGGTCGCAAGACTTCTTAAGACCGTGACCGTGACAGCGATGCCGACGACGACAGCGACAACGACCACGACGACTACGCCGACGACGACTACGACGATTTCGACGACGTCTCCGACGATTTCGACGACGACGACAACGACCACGACGACGACGACGGTGGCGACACCGACGACGACGACGTCGACGCCGCCGACGACGACGATGACGAAGACGACGACGACGACGGCGACGACGACGCCGACGACGAGGACGACGACGGCGACGACGACGTCGACGCCGACGACGACGCCGACGACGACGACGGCGACGACGACGACGTCGCCGACGCCGACGCTGACGACGAGGACGACGACGGCGACGACGACGTCGACGCCGACGACGACGCCGACGACGACGCCGACGACGACGACGAAGACGACGTCGTCGCCGACGACAACGTGGGAGGAGGGAGGACGATGACGACGACGCCGACGACGACGTCGACGCCGACGACGACGCCGACGACGCCGACGACGAGGACGACGACGACGACCTCGACGCCGACGACGACGACGACGCCGACGACGACGACGAAGACGACGACGCCGCCGACGCCGACGACGACGACGAAGAGGGAGGATGGAGGACGACGACGGCGACAACGACGAAAACGACGAGGGAGGAGGGAGGACGGCGACGACGCGAACGACGAAAAAGGAGGGAGGACGGCGACGCCGACGACGACAAGGACGAGGGAGGAGGGAAGACGACGCCGACGACGACGACGACGACGGCGGCGACGAAATAGGAGGGATGATGACGAGACGCCGACGACGGACGACGACGACGACGAGGAGGAATGACGACCACGGCGACAAGGACGACGGAAACGACGACGACGCCAAAGAGGACGACGACGACGACGAGGACGACGAAGACGACGACGCCGCCGACGCCGACGACGACGACGAAGAGGGAGGAGGGAGGACGACGACGGCGACACCGACGAAAACGACAAGAAAGGAGGGAGGACGGCGACGACGCGAACGACGAAGAAGGAGGGAGGACGGCGACGCCGACGACGACGACGAAGAGGGAGGAGGGAGGACGACGACGGCGACAACGACGACGACGGCGGCGACGAAATAGGAGGGACGATGACGAGACGTCGACGACGGACGACGACGACGACGAGGAGGAATGACGACCACGGCGACAAGGACGACGGACACGACGACGACGCCAAAGAGGACGACGACGACGACAA
The DNA here is from genome assembly GCA_963575745.1 of Prorocentrum cordatum. NCBI lineage: Eukaryota > Dinophyceae > Prorocentrales > Prorocentraceae > Prorocentrum > Prorocentrum cordatum. The sequence continues at coordinate 132,436 of CAUYUJ010018231.1, read as the reverse complement.
GGAACGACAGAGGACGACGATGGCGACGACGACGACGAGGGAGGAGGGAGGACGGCGACGACGACGACGACGATGCAAGAGCGCGCGCGCACGCTGTTGTTGAACATCCGTGTTGCGAAGCCTGTGTTTTTGCATGTGTTTTGGGCGCTCGATTTTGAAATCCTTCCGAAACCTAGCGTTTTTGAAGGATTTCGTCATGTGCGCGCGACGACGCGCGCGCGTGCACTTCGTCCCGTTTTTTTGCAGAAGATTCTCGCGATGGCACGCGCGCAAGGGCGATCGAACGATTTGGACATGCGCGCGCGAAGCCCGTTTGGTCGTATTTTTTGTTTGAAAAGGTTGAAAACCTATGGTTTCTTCACGATTTCGCAAGAGCGCGCGTGTAAGCTTTTCTAGAACATCAGTGAACTCCTGTACACTTTTTATGTTTTGTTGGAAACTCGATGTTGCAACCCTTCCGAAACCGACGGTTGCTGAAGGATTTCGGCATGCGCGCGCGACGACGCGAACCTTGTGCGCTTCGTCCCATTTGTTGCAAGGCATTCTTGTCAACTTATGTTTTGTGATAAGCGAGTACGCGCGCATAGTATGTGTTGCAGAGGGGGGGGCGTTGCTGGCCTGGCTGGGATAGTACGAATTCATATTTAGGTTGGGCGAGTGCGCAAAATAACTACTGAATCGCAATACCCCAATGGGGGGACCGTTAACTCCGTGTGTGTGTGTGTGTGTGTGTGGGGGTAGAGTCTGTTCTTCTTTTAGAAAGGAGAATATAGGTTGGGCAATCCACCATGCCGAACTTGGAGTTGTCAACTCGATTTCCCGCGCAATCATCCCACCCACCCACCCGCAGTTTGGCTTGCAAACGTAATGCGGCGGTGATTGCGATGATTGTTTGGCGCTGGCCGTCGCATCTTTGCGGCGCCGAGAGCGGCCCGCTAGTCTCGCGCGACCGACACGGCCGCGGGGCTGACCGCTGCAGACCTCCAAGCGCGTCTCGCAGGCCGCGCTGATGCGCGGGCACTTCAGTGTGAGTCGGTGGCTCGGGCGGCCGCTGTATTATGGCGACGTCGACAGTGGCAGACACGATGATGATAGTTGCGCTGCTGGTGACAACGATGGCGATGGCGAATGACGGTGCCGATGCTGATCGTGCCGATGACGGTGATAGTGTCCACGTGTCGGGGATGCCGGTTTTGGTAGGATTTCGACATGCGCGCGCGGCCAACGCGCGCGAATGGCATGGTATTACTTGTCAGGGGTCGTGATCCCCCCTGGAACGCGTGCGCGGGCGTTCTCACGATGTCGGCAGGCGCGCTCGAAAGGCCCGCTTGGTCGCACTTGATGAACGCGTTGAACATCCTTTTGTTTCCTGCAGAACTCGCAAGAGCGCGCGGGCAGTTTTGTTGGGAAAATGGTATTATGTTTCCGGGGCAGTCGATGTTGAAGTCCCTGTGGAACCAATGGTTTTTGACACAATTCGGCATGCGCTCGCAACGTCGCGCGCGTGTGGGTGTCGCCACACATTTTGCAAATGTGTGTTTCATAATTGATGCTTTTGAGAAACCGAGTGCGCGCGCATAGTACTAGTCGACGACCGTGACGGGGTGGATTACAAGTTTGGCGGGGGCTATATGAGTGCATGTGTTTAAAAGGGGGGCAGATAGTGTGGACATTGCACATTTCCATAGGGATGGATCACTTCGGGGGGGACAGATGTGGAGGTTTTGTAACACGAAATGGTAGTGGTGCAATCTGTTCGGTGCAATCGACGTGGTGCAGTCTTTGTGGTGCCATACCAGTTGTGCAATGTATGTTGTGCAATCGTTGTGGAACAGTCTATGTGGTGCAAGCTATGCGGTGCAGTCTGTGTGGTGCTAATCTATGTGCCTCCGTCGATGTGGTGCCACCTGTGTGGTGCAACCGGTGTGGGACCATCTAGTACAATTTTGCGTGGTGCAGTCTGTGTGGCGCAGTCGGCGTGGTGCAGTCCATGCGGTGCAATTTGTGCGGTCCACTACATGCAGCCCACGTTGTACAATGTGGGCGGCGACGGGGCGCTGACTGGGCGGCGACAGCGAGCACGCTCTCGCCAGACCGCCACCCGGGCCCAGACGACGGACGGCGACGACGGGGCGGCGACGGCGAGCACAGAACCGCCCGTCCGCCACCCAGGCCCAGTTCGAGCAGCAGGAACCCGTAAGTGTAAGCATTGTTTGGACACTTCTGTAAATCTGATCGCTCTTTCTCTGTTCCATTATATCAATGTACGTGTGTTAGCCAGCGCGGTCCCAAACGGTTTTTTTGGGCAATCTGTGCTGTGCAATATAGGTGGAACTATAATGTACGCGGGTTTTTTTCTCTGGTGCATCACACGCGGTGCAATCCATGGGGTGCAACCTATGTGCTGCGATCTATGTTGCGCCATCTATGGTGTGCAATCCATGTTGTACGATCTCTGTTGCGCAGTCTATGTGGCGCAAAATATGTTCGGTAATCTATGTGAAACAACCTATGTGGTGCAATCCACCCTGGAAACTAGAAGTTGTCAACCCCTCCGCTCGCGCAACTATCCCACCCACCCGCAACTTTGGCTTGCACAATCAATGCGGCGGCGATTGCGATGACTGTTTGGCGCTGGCTGGCGCATCGCTTCGGCCGCGCTAGCGCGCGCAGGCTCGCGCGCACAACGGCCCGCGAGTCTGGCGCGACCGATGCGGCCACGGTGGCGCTGATCGCTGGGGATTTCCCAGCGCGTCTAGATGGCCTCGCTGACGCGCGGGCAGTTCCTTGCGGGTCAGTGGCTTGAGCGGGGTTGGGTATCGTGGCGACGTCGACAATGGCAGACACGATTGGAGACGATGAGTATGACGACGGCAAGGCCAATGACGGCGCCGATGCTGATCACGCCGATCGACGCGCGCGTGTGGACCTTTTTTTCTTATTGAAGGTATTATTGGACACGGGCGATTGTTGATAAACGTGTTCGCGCATCGTGTTGTTTGCAAGGGGTGATGGAGGGGGAGGGGGCATATCGGTTTGATTGGGATGATTTGGGTCAATAGGGAAAATCCACGAATGGGCCGACTCACGTGTAACTTGCACATCAACAGGGGGGCGGGTAATCCCGTAGGGGGGAGGGTATATTCTAATTATTGCGAAGGCTTGACGGCTGGTGCCGCCGACCCTGAGAACGACGAAGATGAAAACGAGGGGGGGCAGGGGGAGGAGGATGAGTGGGAGGTGGAGGAAGGGTGGAGGAGGTGGATGAGGGAGGAAGAGGGGGGATAATGATGTGGAGGAGAAGCAGATGAGGAGCAGGAGGCAGAGGAGAGCAGGGGCTCTGTTGGAGGCTTCTTGGGGCGTCTCGGGGCGATCTTGGGGGCCTGTGGGTTGTCTTGGAGCTTCGGGGAACGAAAGAAACGAAAACGCAATAATCTGTGGACAACGACTAGATTTGAAGGATTTTGCTTGTTTGGGCCTTCGTGGGATTGCGCCTGGAGGCATTTTGCGCCGTCTTGCAGACCTGTGGGGCCGTCCAGAGGCTGGGAAGACGTCTTGTACAGACTGTTCGGCGATTCAACTTTTCCTTGAATTGTCTTGAAGGCGTCTCGGGGCAATCTTCGCTCGTCCAGAGGCCTTTTTGAGCTCTGGGACCCGTCCCTGAAGGGGAACGACGACGGAGCGGCGGCGGTAGCGACGACGACGCTGATGTGGGTTGAGTCCTCAGGGGTGCTTCTTGGGGTCTCTTCCGAGCGCTCTCGAAGGCCTCTGGGGGGCAGTTTGGGGGCCCCTTGGGAGCCTCTTGGGGCCTCTTGGGGCTTCTTCGGGGCCTCTTCGGGGCCTCTTGGGGCTGAGGGCTCGAAATGTCCGTTCGGGTCCCCCGTCTGGGCACTCCCCTAGAGCCGTCTTTGGGGGTCTCTTGGGCCGTCATGGAGGCGATTTGGGCCGTCTTGGGGCCCTTTTCGGCCGTTAGGGGACCCTCTTGGCCTCTTGGGCCGTCTTGGCGCGTCGGGAAGCGGAAGAGGCAAGAACGCCAACATCTTTCAACAACGTATGGGAAATCCATGAATATTGCCTCTTGGGGCTCTCGTTGGAAAGCTCCTGGCGGCCTCTTGGGCCCCTTTGCAGGCCTCTGGGGCCGTCTGGAGGCCGTCAAGGCGTCTTGGACAGATCGTTCGGCGAGTCGGGGTTCTCTTGGACTGTCTTTGGGGCATCTTGGGGCACTCTTGGTCCGTCTTGGGGCTTTCTTGGGCTCCTGGACTCCCCGGGGGGCGTCGTATCTGACCCCACCCCCCCGGGACCCCTCCAGGACCCCCCCCCGGGACCCCACCCCAGGACCCCCCCGGGGACCCCCCCCGGGCGGGGAAGGGATCGAAGGGAAGGGGCTTCCCTTCGACTCAATTACGACGTTGCTCAACTTCGCTTTGGCTGGCGCGCTGAGGAGGTCCCTGGGAAAGGGAGGAGCTTCGACGAGCCCAGGGAAAGGGGGAGGCAGGGACAGGGGACGACAGAGACGATGACCAACGAATGACGGAGATGACGACTTGAACGGACAAGCCCCTCACACACGCCGACAGGGTCGGCGGATTTTCTAGAACGATAACATCTGTGGTGCAATATATACGTATTCACACACACATATATATGTATGTATACATCTACCTACATACATATAACACGCATGTATGTATGTATGTATGTATGTATGTATGTATGTATATATATATATATATTAAAGATGTGTGTGTGGTACAAGCTGGGTGGTGCAATTCATGTGGTGTGCTCCATATTGTGCAATCTGTGTGGTGCAATGACCGTGGTGCGATCTTTGTTGTGCACTTCGCGTGGTACAGTCCATGTGGTGCAGTTTGTGCGTCGACGGGGCGGCGACGGCGACGACGGGGCGGCGACGGCGAGCACGGAACCTCCAGACCGCCACCCAGGCTCAGACGACGGTCGCCGACGGGACGGGCGACGGGGCAGCGACGGCGAGCACGGCACTGAAAGACCGTCGCCCATGCCCAGACGACGATGGGCGGCCACGAAGCGACGACGGGGCGGCGACGGCGAGCACGGAGCCGCCAGTCCGCCACCCAGGCCCAGTTCTTTCGAAGAAGCGCGGGCTCCTGAGCGCAAGCACTCGGGGAAAAAATGGGGGGGGAGAGGAAACGAGAGATGTAGACAAAACAAAAGAGACAGAGTCAAAGAGAAGGAGAGAGAGAGGGGGAGATACAGACAGAGCGAGGCCGAGAGGGATAACGAGAGACAGCGAGGGAGAACGAGAGAGACAAATAACGCATACATATACATACATACATACGTGTATACATATAACGGGTAGAGCGAGGGAAAGCGAGAGAGAGAGAGAGGGACATACATATACGTGTGTATATACATGTGTATGTACTGATCCATAACATATATACACATATAGATCAGTAGGGAGAGAGTGCGAACGCGAGAGAGAGAGGGACATATAGATAACTATAGGGATGCATATACATAATTGCATACACACATATTTCTATATATTCACGTATGTATACGTATATGTATAGGTATATGTATTTGTTTATGTATATATAGACGTAGAGATATTCATAAACATACATACAGAGATAATGAGAGAGAGAGAGAGAACAATACCAACACATTAAGAGAGAGAGAGAGAGAGAGACATAGAAAACGATCAAGAGGGAGAGCTAGATCCTCCTCGCTACCCCCTCGTTTCTTCAACGGGGAGTTGGGGCCCTTGACCCTGCATCCCATCGTCTTGGGCCACTGATGAGGATTCATCAGGGGGGGTGCCTCGTCGTCCTCGTCGTCACCCTCGTCGCCCTCGTCGCCCTCGTCGACGTCGGCGGCGGCGGCTGCCGCCGTCGTCGCAGTTTGCATGCGGCTGCCCAGGGCGAGGAGGGCGAGGAGGGTGGGCGAGGAGGATGGGCGAGGAGGGCGGGCGAGGAGGGCGAGGAGGGCGAGGAGGGAGGGCAAGGAGGGCGAGGAGGGCGAGGAGGGCGAGGAGGGACGGCGAGGAGGGAGGGAGAAGAGGGAGGGCGAGGAGGGAGGGCGAGGACGGCGAGGATGGGCGAGGAGGGCGAGGAGGGCGAGCTGCCCAGGGCTGCCCCAGAGCGAGCGCCGCCGCCGCTCCCACTTCGGGAGCGGCCGGTGGACCTGCTGGCGCCCCTGGACATCGGCGCCCTCGCCCAGTCAGGCGAGATCGTCGTCGTCGTTGTCGTCGTCGTCGTCGGACGTGAAGGAGGAGGAGGAGGAGGAGGACGAGGAGGAGGAGGAGGAGGAGGAGGAGGAGGGGGAGGTAGGAAGAGGAGGAGGACGAGGAGGATGAGGAGCGAGGAGGAGGAGGAGGGGAAGGTAAGAGGAGGAGGACGAGGAGGAGGAGGAGGAGGAGAGTAAACTGATGATGATGCTGCTGATGATGATGATGATGATGATGATGATGCTGATGCTGATGATGATGCTGATGATGCTGATGCTGATGCTGATGCTGATGCTGATGCTGATGCTGATGCTGATGCTGATGATGCTGATGATGATGATGATGATGATGATGATGATGATGATGATGATGATGATGATGAGAGGAGGAGGAGGAGGAGAGGAGGAGGAGGAGGAGGAGGAGGGGGAGGAGGAGGAGGAGAGGAGGAGGAGGAGGAGGAGGAGGAGGAGGAGGAGGAGGAGGAGGAGGAGGAGGAGGATGAGGAGGAGAGGAGGAGGAGGATGAGAAGGATAGAGAGAGGATGGGAGGAGGATGATAGGGAAGAGGATAGGGAGGAGGAGGATAGGGAGGAGGAGGATAGGGAGAGGAGGATAGGGAGGAGGAGGGAGGGTGGAGGACAAGAGGAAGAGAGGAGAAGAGGAGGAGGAGGTAGGAGGAGGAGAAGGAGAGGAGGAGAGAGGAGGAGGAGGGGGAGGAGGAGGAGGAGGAGGAGGGAGGAAGAGGAGGAGTCGGAGTCGGAGTCGGAGGAGGAGAGGAGGAGGAGGAGGATGATGAGGAGGAGGAGGAGGACGAGGAGAGGAGGAGGAGGAGGAGAGGAGGAGGATGTAAAATCATGATGATGAGGAGGATCAGGAGAATCAGGAGGAGGAGGAGGAGGAGCAGAGGAGGAGATGAGGAGAGGAGGAGGTAAGAGGAGGAGGAGGAGGAGGAGGAGGAGAGGAGGAGGAGGAGGAGGAGGAGGAGGAGGGATGAGAAACAGGAGAAGGAGGAGGCGGAGGAGGAGGATGATGATGATGAGGAGGAGGAGGAGGAGGATAAGGATGAGGAGGAGGAGGAGGAGGGGGAGGAGGAGGATGAGGAGGATGCGGGCGAGGAGGAGGAGGAGGAGGCGGAGGAGGCGGAGGAGGAGGAGGAGGAGCAGGATGAGGAGGAAAAGGAGGAAACGGAGGAGGAGGAGGAGCGCCACGGATTCGCAGGTGTCTGCAGGCTGGGTCCCATGCAGGGGCCCCTGTCCAGCATCAAACTATTAATCTGCAGCCTCGGTTGCCGATCGATAAGCCATGAACCACACAGCTGTATCTCGACATGAAAGAGACGCCGTATCGCATCCCTAACCACTGTCAGTCCACTACCCGCCCCCTGAGGGGCGGTGCCGAAAGAATTTGAAGGAACGAGGCTGGGGCAGGAACAGAGGAAGAGCGTTGGCTCATCTCATAACCTAGCCCCAGCGGGTCGTCCCCCCCATCATCCTCCCAGGCCTCGCCGAGGCCCTCCGAGACGTCAAAGTCAAAGTCACCGAGCTCGGCGGTCCCAGGGTCCCCAGGGGGGGGGGGGGGGGGGGGCGTCCTCTGCTGGGGCGTCAGCCGCGGCAGCGGCAGCTGGGGGCACGGGCGTTCGCGCCTCCAGCTGGGCTTCAGTGTAGCGGGCCTGGCGATCAGGCAGTGGCCGAGCCTCTTCACGGGCAAGGCATGTTCTAGTCGCCACCTGGTGTAACACAATCGCCTGCTGAGTTTTCCGCTTGACAGCAAGTCGGGTGGCCAGGGACAGGGTGTGTGTATTTACAGCATTCGTGGCATCTTCATCAGCGCCACGATTCAATTTTTCATATATCACGGGGATTCTGGAGTCATCTACTCCTCGGGTTCCTAGGTTCGAGTTCACGTGGGTGGCTCTGATCAAATCTTCTTGCGTAGACATTCGGGCTCGGACCCAAAGGGCAATTCGGTCCCACACGTCGGGGTGCTCTGGGTTCTCCAGAGTTCCGCCTTTTAAAAGGATCTCGAGTTTCGCTACCACTTCCTGGTTGTCCGCCAGGAGATGGATTGGGCTCTCACACGCAGCAATCGCATGGGCCACCGCCAGCGCTTCAGCCCTTTGGGCCGATTGGTAGGGGCCGAAAGCCCGTTCACTGTAATTTAATCGGTGTCCTGGCCCGTTGTGTACAGCAAAGGCAGCCCTGGGAAGAAGGAGGTGGAAGGCATCAGAACACGCCCCATCCGTCGCCACGAGGATCCACGGCCCCCTCGGCTCCCATGGCTCACCATCGGTTTCTTCCCAGAGCGTGTGTTGAATACTCCTATCGTGCTCATCGCTGGCCTCAGAGCTCAGGGGAGGTCGAAGTCGCGGTTGGGGAGGGTCCAGGCTCAGGCTCTTTCGAAACTCAAACAGCTCCACGTGTTCCAGAAATAGTCCACAATGTCTCGTACACGGAGGTAAGCGATTCCATTCATTTCCGGGGATACTGTCCAAGAGGGGCCTCAGAATTTGGTCCCAGGCAGGGCACTCCCGAAGAATGTGTTCCTGGGTTTCTTCGGGGCCGTTACATAATCGGCAGATCGGATTGGGGTCGGCACTGATTTCAGCTCGGGCCATTCTCTGCTGAGTGTGGACCCCCCCGCATAGGAAACCCAGAAGGAGGGAGCGGCTCTTTCCCTCCAGCCTGAATCGCTGCCGCTTGGTGCGTAGGGGCCAGGTGTTGTCGAACGAGTCCAGGTGCTGGGTACTGGTGCTCAGCATGCCCATGTCGTTCCTGGTGCGCGGGATCTGCTTTTGAAACCACCGTCGTTGTGATACTCGTAGTTCATGATATAGATAACCTTTCGGGCATGAAATCCAGTCCACCCGCATGCCCTTCTCCGTGTACATGATAGTGGGGTCTGGCCATGTCCATTCCAATTCCTGCAGAACTTGATTTAGCCTCTTGATCGGTCCTGGTGGGTCTGATGGGCCTTGCACAGCAGGGCCAGGGCGCTCCAAAACTCTACGTAGCGCACGAAGGGCGACTGTGTGTGGTACGATCGCGTGGCCTTTGATACCAATATGAAACAACATCCAGCAGCAAATCCACTTGTTTCCCCGTGGGCAGATGGCGTTAAATGCAGCCCGCCTGAAGGTATCCATCGTTTTCTGTGGTGGTAGAGCCAAGCCCATTCCAATGGCAAACATAGCTGCGGTCAAAGCTCGTACCTGTTCTCCTTTATCTGTGATACTTAAGGGAACTCTCTGGATCCGTGTCAATCTTGGCAGAGCATCTTCAAAGCGTTTTTGCAACAGCGATGTGTCCTGGTTGCCCAATGCCACAACATTACTCCCAACAGGCTTCACACTGTCCGTGACATTCAAGGGCTGGCCGTCGATCTGGATGTGCTGCAGGTCGTCCTTGATTCGTTCAGCATTTGCCCACGCCTGCACCTTTTGCGGATGAACCTTCTGTCCTGAGTGCTGGTCAAATTTCAGCGTCTCAGTAATAGAGATGATCATTTCTTGAGTGTTAGTGACTGTACCGTTGGAGTCATCAATGAATGTGACTGACAAACTTCTGGGAATGTATTTGTGCTGTCTGGTTGCCCATACCTACATCAATAATTTGACATCGTCCAAACTGAAAGCAGATCCTTGCAAATGTGCATTCGTAGTGGTGAAGAAAAGTCCAACAGAACCCGCCATCTTGGTAATGCGCTGGTGCTGGGCATAGAACGCCCTCCGTGTGTCCACAATCTGTTTCGGGCAGCCCGCGTGGATCTGTAGTCCCATCACCACATCCGTGACCAAGTAGTCAAAACACTTTTGTCGGTCTAAAGCTAGTCCCATGCGTTCTTCGCCCTCGTGGTGACCTGCCGCTATCTGCAGCGCCAAGTTCGTCGAGACATTGTGTAGGCCCGCTCCTGCCGTGGCGCCATAGCTTGTCGCATGTGTCCATTTGGCTCTCCAGGCCGAGAGTTTCTTATACAGTGGGGCTTCCCAGGCATGCCGCCACAGGCTCAGAACTGATAACAGGCGTTGCTCGAGTGGATATCCCCCCTCTCCTTTCTTCAGACATGGGTTTACTGCTGCTCAGAAAGACTGCGGTACCTGTTGTGTGTCCAGCATCCACCTCAGGCCTTCCGCAAAAACTTGCACAACACACGGTGGGGGCGCACGGGCCTCTTTAGATGTCCATCCATCTAGGCCGCCCGCTTTACGCAGTCCACGTCCTTTCACACACCGAATGACATCATCGTCCAGCAGATCGGGCATGGTACACTGCACATGAGGCGGAAGTTCTCTCTCATATTCAGCTGCGAAATCTGCCCATGTAGGTGTTTGTTCCGCCCCTCGATAACGGGCGAAAATAAGATCCCAGGCTAAATGTAGCAAGTGAGGAATCATCGTCGGGTCCGTGATGTACTCCAGCGTGTGTGGGTCCCGCAAGTAAGTGGTCGGCGCTTGCTGGGGCGGCTTGGCCCATGCACTGGTGTAGCTCCCGTGGTGTTTCGCATCCAACTTGGCTCGATCTATCCAGTGCCGTGTGCGTTGCTTTGCCGTTTGTATCTGCCAGAATTTGAGCTCCTCGCTAAGAATCTGGGCATCTTGCGCACAAATCGGGCGCGGTGCGTTCCACCTGTCATCCCAAGTAGAAATTTCTGGTGTCATTTTCTTAACGTCCGTGCAAATGTTGTCCCACAGTCGGTACCATTGCCTGCTGTCCTCTGCGCACGTGGGTGCTCCATGTAGTTCAATACGCCGTGTCTTTACTACGTATTCGTGAAGTCGCTGATCCAGTTTGCACAGTTTCCATATCGCCCGCGTCTGAGCTCCATGTTCAGCGGTTTGAGGTGCATCCGTGCCCTTGACAAAAGTAGGACACTTACCGCGTCCATCCGTAGCATGATGGGGGATGTCTTGACATATCCGTCAGGGCTTCGCCCCCTGCCGCCGGCCCCCTCTCTCGGAGAATGGGCCATGGAAGAGCTAAGTCATGAGGCTTTGGCGTTGTCGTGCAGCAGTATCGGAACTTCATGCGAGGCCGATTCGCAATCGGCAAAACCAACTGATCACAAGAGGGGTTACCACACAGGGCGATTGGTAAGACGTGTATGGTTTACGAGCTTGGTTACCACACCTTGGGATTAAAGGGCCGAGGGAGTACTCGCAGTTTGGGTTACCACGCCTTGCGATGGATGTGCGTGAGGGGTGGCACCGAATTTCAGAAATGTGGCAAATCCCATGTGTTTTTGGACCCTGACCCCGCGGATCTGCGTGAGGGGTGGCACCGAATTTCAGAAATGTGGCAAATCCCTTGTGTTTTTGGACCCTGACCCCGCGGATCTGCGTGAGGGGTGGCACCGAATTTCAGAAATGTGGCAAATCCCATGTGTTTTTGGACCCTGACCCCGCGGATCTGCGTGAGGGGTGGCACCGAATTTCAGAAATGTGGCAAATCCCATGTGTTTTTGGACCCTGACCCCGCGGATCTGCGTGAGGGGTGGCACCGAATTTCAGAAATGTGCAAATCCCATGTGTTTTTGGACCCTGACCCCGCGGATCTGCGTGAGGGGTGGCACCGAATTTCAGAAATGTGGCAAATCCCTGTGTTTTTGGACCCTGACCCCGCGGATCTGCGTGAGGGGTGGCACCGAATTTCAGAAATGTGGCAAATCCCATGTGTTTTTGGACCCTGACCCCGCGGATCTGCGTGAGGGGTGGCACCGAATTTCAGAAATGTGGCAAATCCCTGTGTTTTTGGACCCTGACCCCGCGGATCTGCGTGAGGGGTGGCACCGAATTTCAGAAATGTGGCAAATCCCATGTGTTTTTGGACCCTGACCCCGCGGATCTGCGTGAGGGGTGGCACCGAATTTCAGAAATGTGGCAAATCCCATGTGTTTTTGGACCCTGACCCCGCGGATCTGCGTGAGGGGTGGCACCGAATTTCAGAAATGTGGCAAATCCCATGTGTTTTTGGACCCTGACCCCGCGGATCTGCGTGAGGGGTGGCACCGAATTTCAGAAATGTGGCAAATCCCATGTGTTTTTGGACCCTGACCCCGCGGATCTGCGTGAGGGGTGTTGATTTCGAGCCCCCCCAGCAATTCAGACAACGCGCCCAGGGGGTGCTAAAAATCCCGTTTGGGCCTCCCCCCCCCCTCGCGCGGTCAATCAACTAGTTACAGTAACCAGCAAGAAGCAGAACTGTAACACTGGAAACTACAAACTACAACTGGTACAGGAAACTGCGAATCACGGGCCTACAGCCTGGTGGCCCCACAAGGGGGCCGGCGGATATGGGCGAGGAACTTTTCCACAATCTTGTTTGCGATGTCAAAGTGCATGTCAATGTCGCGGCCAGCTCGTGCTCTTAATAGTTCCTGTTGATGCTGCGTGACCAGGTGGGCTCCCAGTGCTTCCCTTTCTTCTATTGGCATAGTGGCGTATCCCACTGGGTAAGGCACTGGTCGCTTCCATCTTCTTACTTGCGTCTTGAAGGCGGGGATGCTCAATATAATCTCGAGGCCTAGGTGTCCCGGGCACGGCAGGTCGCGTAGGGGACGAAATCTCTGGAGGACTTGAAGTCCCACAGTGTTGCATATGCCATAATCAATCTGGGAGGTATTTTGTTCAGGCGTTGTTCTGTCCCAATCTTTGTCTCGGCCATAGGTCCTTTCAAATTCACCAGGTGAACGTGCTGCCGTATTGTGCCACTCTCCTGACTGGATAGCCCATGCTAAAGTGTCCGGCTCTGTCCACTGGACCTGGGCGCCCATGCAAATGTAATATGGTGCTGCTCCTTTGGCTGCAGCAGCTTGGAGTGCGAGTCGAAAAAGTCCTTCATTTCCCGCGCCAGATTTTGAAGCGATGAAATATCCTCGACCACCTTCGATTGGAATAAACGCTTCCGTCCAACGCTGCGCGTCGTAAAGCGTCTTAGCGTGATAGTCGAGGGCCTTTGTCTTTACGAGCGGGAAGGAGACAGGTGCGAAGATCCCAGCTCCTCCATTTTCCGCAGCGTGGCTATACACGACATGTTCGTGTTTGCCTTGGGAGGGAGCCTTCGTGAAAGTCTTCGGTGGCAGTCCTTGGCCCCAAGCAGCTTGCCACCCAAGGGTGCGTAGCCGTCTGTCATAGCCCGCCTTCTGTGCATTTGTGTGTCTGGTTTCCTGCAAAGCTGCGACTTGAATATTTCTATACAGTAGTTCATCAATAAGCCCCCAAAGCGCACCCAATGCAGTGATATTTAGTGAAAGAAACCGATGCTGTTCACCTCGCTGTGGCCCATCTCCATGGACTGCTTCGCGATGCTCACGGTGCAGACCAGCTTGGAGCGCAATGGCCAGCTGGGGTATCATGCAAATCATATATATCCACAATCTTCTACTCGTGATCTTGGGAGCCTTCAGTCGACACTGGGCCTGGCGTTCCCGAAGGGGGCTGAGCATCGGCCAACGCCCCCCCCCCCCTGGGAGGCGCAGGAGCTGGCCGTCGCTCCCCCCTCCCCCGCCTCGCCGCTGCAGCTTGGCGGTTTGAATCCATGATATCTTGTGTGTCCCTGTGGCGGCCACTCCACATAGTGTCCTGGTCCGTCATCTCCGTCACGTCGTAGTTGTCCGTTCGTGGAGGCGCCGCTCCAAGCCCATGAAGCAGCGGCCCCTCAGGTCGATAAGGTGGTTCCGAAAGGTGGTCGTGGTTGTAGACGTCGTCTCCGTGGCAGCCCAGTGCCTGGCACGCCGTCATCTTTTTCCCGTTGTTGTGGCAGTGCTCCGACATTATCCGCTTGGCATTCTCCTGACCATCCCGCTCGTCAAGAGCCTGCTGCTCCCGCTCGGATATTGTGGAGGTAGGCTTGCCAGAGACGCCCCCACCGCTCTCGCGCAAGTTCAATCTTTTTCTCGCCATCTTGGGGGTCATCGGTCGACACTGGGCCTGGCGTTCCCGAAGGAGGCTGAGTATCGGCCAACGGCCCCCCTTGGGAGACGCAGGAGCTGGCCGTCGCTCCCCTCTCCCCCGCCTCGCCGTGGTAGCTTGGCGGTTTGAATCCATGATATCATGTGCGCTTCTGTGACGGCCGCTCCACAAAGTGTCCTGGTCTGTCAGATCCGTTGCGTCGTAGTTGTCCCGCCGTAGATGCACCACTCCTAGCTCATGAAGCTGCAGCCCCTGAGGTCGATTAGGTGGTACCGAAGGATGATCTTGGTTGTAAGCGTCGTCTCCGTAGCCGCCCAGGGCCTGGTCCGACGTCATCTTCTTGTCCTTGTTGTGGTAATATTCCGACAATATCCGCTTCGCATTCTCCTGGCCATCCCGTTCGTCAAGATCATGCTGTTCCCAATCGTATATTGTGTAGGTAGGCTTGCCAGAAGCGTCCCCAACGCTCTCGCAAAAGTTCAGGTAGGTTGTATTGAAGCCGTCCGCGTCTGCATGCTGGCCTTCCCACTCGCCACCATGGTTGATTATGGGCAACTTCGCAGTATCTTCAAAATTGTCGCAGCCACCAGGGTACTCGTAGCAGCACTGCGGGGTAGCGCCTTCTTCACTTGAGGTTTGGCTTGGTACTTCGGTTGATATGCGTACGCGGGCTTTTGCTTTGACTTCCCAGGAGAAGTTCGGACAGCACTTTCTTGGGAACCCCTAGTGGGCGGTGCCTTCTCCAGCATCTCCAGTGCGCGGGGTCTTTTGTGCTGGCGCTCCCTCAGCTTCTGTCTCTGGCTTCTGCACGCCCAGCTTCTTCATGATCGCTTCAATGCCAGTCTGGAGTCCCGCCATGCCTTCCAAGCGGGTCGCAGCTGTAGCAATCGCCTGGCCCTGGGTGGCAACCGTCTCCGACAGCTGGTGGATCTTCGTATTGGTCGTGTCCGTGGTCTCCTTCAGCATCCTGATCTGCTTCTGGAGGTCGGCGAAGTTGCGCTCCAGCGTGCTGGTGCGGTCGTTGGCTTGTTGTGGCAACACAGCTGTGATGGGCGTGGGTGCGTCCACCTGCTTGTTCCCATCGTTGGGCTCCTGCGCCGTGGGCTCCGTCGATGGCCCCGATGGGGGCGGTGCCTCCGTGCCAGCCGTCCGAGGGTTGGTGGGCCATGATGCCCCGCCTGTGGCAGCTGGTGGTGCCACCGCTGCTGCTCTTGGGCCCTGCGTGGGGGCAATCGTAGGGGGCGCGTCCTCCGCCTGAGCTTTCGGCTTGGCAATCAGCGCTGTGACCGCCCACGGCTGTGCTGCTGTACCAACCCTCCAGCACATGCTCTGGGGTGGGGCGTCCGCCTTGGCAATGGCATAGTGGCTCTGCTCGCGGTTGTCGTATGACTTTCAGCCACTCCTTTGACCTGCCCCTCGGAGGCCATGTTCGCTGGAACGTGGTCGATGCGAAAACGTTGGCGTGCTAAGCTCGCCGTGTTGCCTCGTAACTCAATAGCAATATCCTTGGCCTTGGGCGAGCTCCTTGCCATACGCATGCCCACTGACCTCCGATCACTGCGCATCGCTCCCTGGTGGCCCTCATACTTGATGGCAATCTCGTAGGCCTCGTGCAGTGTTGCCGTGGATGAGGGCAGCCAGGTCACACAGGTCTCATTATTGTCAATCTCCGCTTGCTCCATGTTGCCGATGTAAGAGTTCGCGAAGGTGATGCCCTTGAATCCCGACAGCCTGAGATACGCAGGGGCTTCTCCCTTGGCTACCACGAAGGTGGCTGTCAGCGTGCGTCCTCCTCTCGTTGATGTGACACTGTCGCTTGATCCAGTCCTTATCATTCTTGACGGTGGTTCCAGCAATTGAGCTCCAGGCTTGACCGTCTTGATGATCTTCTCAACGGCGTCCCTCAACGATTCGTCCAAGGCTATCTTCGCCTCCGACTTCTTGTAGTGTTTATACCTCTGGTGTTTGTCTCCTCCCACGCGATCCGTTGGGCCTTGGTGTGTCAGAATCGGGGCCGCGCCTGTGATCTGCGCCTCGCAAAGCTGGCCAATGCTCGGGTTTGCCTGGACAGCATCCGTCTCATATATCGTGATACGAAGGGTGGCCGCGAGCTGGTCCTCTTTCAAGGCCTGCACCGTCGCGACGTTGGCCTGACAGACCACGTCCGTTTGTCCAAACTGGTAAATGACACCCTTCAGGAAGGTTTTCTTTGGCTTGCCCCCACCAGCGCCAATGCGCAGCACAGGATCTTGAAGTGGGGTGTTGGGATAGTTCGCGTCGGGCTCGCCGGGTCCGAGGATCGCGATGGGCATCTGCTGGCGGCTGCCAGCGAGGATCGAGCACCATTTGCTCGCCATACACGGGTCGTGAAGGTTGATGGTGTTCTCGTAGGTGTTGTCTGCCTTCTTCAGCGGCTCCTGCGATACCTGGACTGGCCAATCACCCTCATGCAGCGCAACCGTCGGGATGAACTCATTTCCCTTGGTGTCCTCCTTGGCGCTGCTGCCCACATCTCCACGCGATACTTTGGATCGAGCATGATGTTGTTTTGTCCAGCTGATCTTGGACTTCGCAAATAACTTTCGCAACTCTCTTCCAAGGGATGCCTCGGAAGTGCTGTTCACCAAATTCGAGAGCTCCGTCCCGTGCTCGGCGGCCATCTCATCATATGCTGCCGAGGCTCGGTTGGCCCCGATGCTGTTCAACGTCTCGATCACTAACTGCTTCCTCGCCAAGGGGCCTCCCACCTTCGTCGCTGGCTTCGTGAGGGCCATGGCGGCTGGAATGTCTGGTGTAAGATGTGCAAGGCTCCGCGGCCCTGGGCAGGGCCGTCGGCGCGGCCAGGAGAGACTGCTCTCGGAGGGCGCCTCGCGGGTGGCACGCTCGTGCTTCCTGGAAACACTCGTGCCCGCGCTGGAGGAGGAGGAGGAGGAGGCGGAGGAGGAGGAGGGAGGAGAGGAGGAGTGGGGGAGGGGGAGGGGGGGGAGGGGGAGGGGGGAGGGGGGCGGGGGGGGGGGGGAGGGGAGGGGAGGGGGGGGAGGGGGAGGAGGAGGAGGAGGAGGAGGAGGAGGAGGAGGGAGGAGGAGAGGAGGAGGAGGAGAAGATGATGGTGGGGATGATGATGATGATGATGATGATGATGATGATGATGATGATGATGATGATGATGATGATGATGATGATGATGCTGAGGATGAGGCTGAGGATGAGGATGGTGATGCTGATGATGATGATGATGCTGATGATGATGATGATGATGATGATGATGATGATGATGATGATGATGGTGATTATGGTGATGATGATGATGATGATGATGATGAGGAGGAGGAGGAGGAGGAGTAGGAGGAGGTAGGAGGATGAGGAGGAGGAAGAGGAGGAGGACCAGTGTAAACCCAAGTGCCATCAACGATGTTGGGGTAAACCCTCGCTCCAAGCTTCGTCTTCATAGGCCCCTTACAACGGTTCATCTCAATGGAAGGAACTGCCTCGTTGGAAGACAACCGTTGGAAGACCCTGAAGCATGCCAAAACATTGTTCTCGGGATTCCAACGTCACGGATCAACCAGATCTGTTGCATCTTGACGATCCTGATTCGTGCTAGAACGCTATTCTTGGGAGAGAATCAACGTAACTGTTGCGCTCGCATAATCATGAACATTTTCAAACACCATCTCCGGTAGGTTTACGATGGGATTCCATGACACTTGCAAATGCGGTATACGAATGTGCCAGGCGCTGAGGCGAGAGCCACATTTTGGAAAGGAACCTCCCTCAATTCGTGAAACTCTCGCACATGTTGTAAACGAATGTGCGCCGCGCTAAGGCGAGAGCCACATTTTGAAAACCACCCGCCCCAAATCCGCGAAGCTCTTGCAAATTGTCAAATGGAATTTGCGCCGCGCTAGTGCGAAAACCACGTTTTGAAAACGACCCGCTGTCAATCCATGAAACTCTTACAAATTTCTAACAACGAGTGTGCGCCGCGCGAAAGCGAGAGCCACATGTTGAAAACCGCCCGCCCTCCATCTGTGAAGCAGTTGAGATTTTACCTAACAGCGAAGACTGATAGGTTTCTAGTAGGGTCAAAAGAGAGCATCATGACTCCTCATGGGGGTCGGGGCGGGACCCGGGGCGGCTGCCGTCGAAGCCCAAATCGCCTGGGACATCCTTGCAAAATCGCTCTTGGCGCTGCTAGAACTCCATTCCCGGCGTACATTTTGGATGCCCGGAGCCAACTGTAGGCCACTTCGTGGTCTTCGAGTTCCCAGAACTCCATTCCCGCGTACATTTTGGATGCCCGGAGCCAACTGTAGGCCACTTCGTGGTCTTCGAGTTCCCAGAACTCCACTTCCGGGCCACATTCTGAATGCCCGGAGCCAACTGTAGGCTACTTCGTGGTCTTCGAGTTCCCAGAACTCCATTCCTGGGCCACATTTTGAATGCCCGGAGCCAACTGTAGGCCACTTCGTGCTCTTCGAGTTCCCAAAATTCCATTCCCGGGCATGATTTTGAATGCCCGGAGCCAACTGTAGGCCACTTCGTGGTCTTCGAGTTCCCAGAACTCTATTCCTGGGCATGATTTTGAATACCCGGAGCCAACTGCAGGCCACTTCGTGTTTTTCGAGTTCCCAGAACTGCATTCCCGGGCCACATTTTGAATGCTGAGGCAGGCTGAGGCTGAGGCTGAGGCAGGCTGAGGCTGAGGCAGGCTGAGGCTGAGGCCGAGGCTGAAGGCAGACTGAGGCTCAGGCTGAAGCAGGCTGAGGCTGAGGCTGAGGCAGGCTGAGGCTGAGGCTGATGCAGGCTGAGGCTGAGGCGGGCTGAGGCTGAGGCTGAGGCTGATGAGGCAGGCTGAGGCTGAGGCTGGCAGGCTGAGGCTGAGGCCGAGGCTGAAGGCTGAGGCTGACAGGCTGAGGCTGAGGTGGGAGGTGGGTGAGGCTGAGGCGAGGCTGGTGAAGCTGAGGCAGGCTGAGGCTGAGGCAGGCTGAGGCTGAGGCTGAGGCTGAGGCTGAGGCTGATGCTGAGGCAGGCTGAGGCTGAGGCAGGCTGAGGCTGAGGCCTGAGGCTGAGGCTGAGGCAGGGGAGGTGAAGGTGAGGAGGCCGCAGGCAGCTGAGGCTGAGGCTGAAGCAGGCTGAGGCTGAGGCTGAGGCAGGCTGAGGCTGAGGCTGAGGCTGGCTGAGGCTGAGGCTGAGGTGGTGAGGCAGAGGATGAGGCTGAGGCTGAGGCTGACAGGCTGAGGCTGAGGCTGAGGCCGACTGTGAGCAGATGCAGGGAGGCTGAGCTGAGGCTGAGGCTGCTGAGGCTGAGGCTGAGGCTGAGGCAGGCTGAGGCTGAGGCTGAGGCTGAGGCAGGCTGAGGCTGAGGCTGTGACTGCGACAGCCGTTGCCGCTGCGACTTTCATCGCGAATGCGACTGCGAGTGCGAGAACAGCAGAATTCTACAACTGGATTCTCATGTGAATCTTAAGGGGAATGCTTCCAGATATGCTCCTACACATCGCTGTTAGGTTGCTTTGTCGGGATAATGTTATGCTTCAGAGTCATAACTGGTGAGGAAGTACCAGGCGAACGCCAGCCCCACCCCCCCCTAAAAATAGTCCCTCGGTGGTGTGGGCAGGAGAAGTTATTAAGACAAGGCATTGAGTGAGGAGGCGGAGGCAGGAGGAGGTGGATGGAGGAGAGGAGAGGAGGAGGAAGGAGGAGAGGTGGGGAGGAGGAGGAGGGGAGGAGGTAGGAGGAGGAGGAGGAGACGAGGACGAGGAGAGGACGAGGACTGAGGGACGGGCACGTGGGAGGAGGGAGGGTAGGAGGAGGAGGAGGAAGGAGGAGGCGGGGGCGGGGAGGCGGAGAGGAGTAGGAGGAGGAGCGGGGAGGAGAAGAGGAGGAGGAGGATGCGGAGGGAGGGAGGGGGGAGGAGGGAGGGAGGGGGGGAGGGGAGGGAGGGAGGGGAGGAGGAGGAGGAGGGGGAGGAGGAGGGAGGAGGAGGAGGAGGAGAGGCGGGGAGGCGGCGGCGGAGGAGGAGGCGGAGGAGGGGAGGAGGAGCGAGGAGGAGGAGGGAGGAGGTGGAGGAGGAGGAGAGGGAGGAGGGGGGCGGGGAGGAGGAAGAGAAGGAGGAGGAGGAGGGGAGGCAGAGGAGGAGGCTGAGGAGGAGGAGGAGGGGAGGAGGAGGAGGCGCGAGGAGGAGGAGGGGAAAGGCGGAGGGAGAGAGGAGGAGGAGGAGGGGAGGAGTGAGGAGTCAGGAGGAGGAGGACGGAGGAGGGAGGGGAGGCTGACGGAGGAGGAGGGAGGAGGCGGAGGAGGAGGAGGAGGAGGGGGAGGAGGAGGAGGAGGTAGGAGGAGAAGGCGGCAGGAGGTGGAGGAGGGGAGGAGGATGATGAGGGTCGGAGGAGGCGGAAGGAGGGGAGGAGGAGGGGAGGGGAGGAGGGGGGGAGAGGAGGGGGTGGGGGAGGAGGAGGAGGAGGAGGAAGGAGGGAAGGAGGAGAGAAGTGGAGGAGGAGAGGGAGGAGAGGCGGCTGAGGAGGAGGCGGGAGAGGATAGGGTGGGGGTGACGCAGCAGGAGGAGCAGGGGAAGGAGGAGGACGGGGGGAGGAGGAGGACGAGGACGAGGACGAGGGAGGACGAGGAGGAGGAGGAGGAGGACGAGGAGGAGGAGGAGGAGGAGGAGGAGGAGGAGGAGGGCGAGGAGGAGGAGAGGGGGGGGGAAGAGGGGGGGGAGGAGCAGGAGGAAGATCAGGAGGAGGAGAAGGAGGAGGAGGAGTAATCCGATCAGATACTACAAGGTGCGTCGATTCAATGTGCTGACGTGACGCGCTTTTCGAATGGGAGAACATCGAGGAGGAGGAGGAGGAGAACGAGGAGGAAGATTGACCGATCGAGCGATCTTCGCCATTCTCGTCAACCTCCTCTGGGAGTGGAGTGCAGGGCTGAGGAGTGCGGTGAGGTGCATGGCTGAGGAGTGCGATGGGGTAGGGAGGAGTCCCGAGGATTCGGGAGAAGTACCCGGGGGTGAGATGGAGAGAGGAGTCCAGAGGAGTGCGGAGGAGTGCCGAGGAGTGCGATGGAGTGGGGAGGAACGTGGAGGAATGCCGAGGATTGCGATGGAGAGATGAGCGCGGAGGAGTGCAGAGGAGTGTGGAGGAGATTGGGGAAGTGCGGGGGAGCGCGGAGGAGTGTGGTGGAGTGCGGAGGAGTGGGGAGGATTGGGCTGGAGTGATACAGAGTGCGATGGAGTAGGGAGGAAGCTGGAGGAGTGCCGAGGAGTGCGATGGAGTGCAACGGAAAGAGGAATGCTGAGGTGGGAGGAGGAGCGCCGAGTAGTGCGGCGGATTGGGCATGTGTTAGGAGTTGGAGTGCCGAGGAGTGCCGAGGCGTGAGATGGAGGAATCTGGAGGAGTGGGGATAAGTGCCGAGGAGTGCGATGGAATGGGGCCAGCGCGCCGCCTTTCCCGCAAGGCGGTGAGAATAGGCAGGCAGTATCTTCCTTTGCCCATGCGCTCCAGCGTTCGGCATTTCTTGAAGATTTGAAAACCGAAGAGTGAGATAGAGGACGAGTCCTCGTGGGGCGCTCGTGAGCGCTTTTGGACCTGCCTTAGGGCTATATGGGAATATCTTGCGGGTCATCTTGTAGCCACTTCGAGGCATTAAAATCCATTCGGAAGCGACACGGCGAGAAGACAATCATACGTGTCTTAACTGGGTCCTTCGACCCCTGGGCCTCGAGCCTCGATATGCTCGACCTTCGAAATCCTCGAGTTTTTCCCAACCATCCTGTGGTGTTGGGTCCTCGTTTTGAAGAGAAAGCGCCCCGCGTCCCACCTCCTCTCCTCCTCCCCCCCTCCCCCCTCCTCCTCCTGCTTGCCTTTGCTCTCGGCACACCTCTCACACGTTTTGTAGCCCCATAGGGAGCTCCACCGAAGGTCCCAGTGGCACAGCCAGCATGCGGTTCCCCCACCCAGGGCAGCGCTTCGTGGCCCCATAGGGAGCTCCGAAGGTCCCAGGTGGCAACAGCCCGCATGCGGTTCCCCCGCCAGGGCAGCGTTTCGTCGGGGTCCACCGTAGCACGCGGTTCCCAGGTTCGGGGGTGTTGCGGTGGGCAGCGTTTGGCCCCATAGGGAGCTCCACCGAAGGTCCCAGTGGCACAGCCCGCATGCGGTTCCCCCACCCAGTACAGCGTTTCGTAGCCTCATAGGGAGCTCCACCGAAGGTCCCAGTGGCGCAGTTCGCATGCGTCCCCCCCACCCAGTACAGCGTTTCGTGGCCCCATAGGGAGCTCCACCGAAGATCCCAGTAGCGCAGTTCGCATGCGTCCCCCCCACCCAGTACAGCGCTTCGTGGCCCCATACGGGGCTCCCCCGAATGCGATACCTACAACTGCATATGGTTGGGTCCTTCGCCAGGCTAATTTACATAACAGCGAAGACTGATAGGTTTCTAATGGGGTCAAAAGGGAGCATCTGATGACTCCCCAGGAGAGTCTGGGCGGGAGCCGGACAGGCGAGGGCTGGGCTCGTTTTAAGCAAACAGTCATACACGTCGTGCTCTTCGACCTCCCAGAACTCCATTCCCGGGCCACATTTTGAATGCCCGGAGCCAACTGTAGGCCACTTCGTGCTCTTGGACTTCCCAGAACTCCATTCCCGGGCCACATTTTGAATGCCCAGAGCCAACTGTAGGCCACTTCGTGCTCTTCCATGTCCCAGAACTCCACTCCCGGGCCACATGTTGGATGCCCGGAGCCAACTGTAGGCCACTTCGTGCTCTTGGACTTCCCAGAACACAACTCCCAGGCCACATTTTGAATGCCCAGAGCCAACTGTAGGCCACTTCGTGCTCTTCCACTCCCCAGAACTCCACTCCCGGGCCACATTTTGAATGCCCCGAGCCAACTGTACGCCACTTCGTGTTCTTCCACTTCCCAGACTTCCAAGATTCATCATTTTCATCATCAGCATCGTCCCCGTAGCCTTCTTGGCTACAGCCCTGCTTTCGAAGATTTCTTTTCAAAGGAACTGCGCAGCGCCTACTGCGCACCTTAATGCCAGGACATGCTGATAGTTCTCGGTCTGGCGGCGGTGCTCCTGACCCTGCTGCATTGAACAGCGGTGCTCCTCAGCCTGCGGCAGGGAACAGCGCTGCTCCTCAGCGCGCTGCATTGAGCGGTCCTCTGCAAACGCTCGTCGAGCACGTGAAGCAGTTCGGCCAGATACCGAAGCGAAATAAAGGAACGTCCGAACAAGAACGGGCCGAAAACAAGTTGGCCCAAACGTTTCTCGGACCATCGCGACCGCATCCCCAAAGACATTTTGCATGAACTGCGGGCCCTGGGCTGTGCTGATCAGCAGACGGAGACCGAGGAGCTCAAGCGGAAGCGGAAGACCGAGGAGCTCATGCAGCAAAAGCGAGACAATACCGAGGAGCTCACGCAGCAAGTGCGAGACCTCGGCCGCCGCCCGAAGGAGTATGCCGGGCGTAGCCTCGCAGAGCGGCAGCTGGCAGAGAAAGTCCGGAAAGCACGGAAGGCTAACCAGTGTTCCCCGGAGCAGGACGCCGAGCTCCAGGCTTTCAAGCAAGCGGAGAGCGAAGCCACAACAAAGACTCGCATCGCGGAGGCGGAGGGCCTTCCAAACCCCATGGAAGGGTTCGCTGAGGAGGCGCAGAACAGGATCGACCAGGACCTGCTGATGCTCGAGAGCGGCATCCGGACCGAGGCAATCCTGCGGCGCCTTGCCGCCTACAAGGAGCTTGTGTCCAGCCTCTCTGCGCAACGCGCGGAATTCGCGCAGCGGTGCGCGGAGCGGGTGCGCAAGGCGTCGGCCGCCCCCGCGGGGCAGAGCTGCTGCGTTCCCGGCGGCGAGGTGGAGGGGGGCCAGCTGCGCGTCTTTTCCGACCGCCCCGTCATGACGGGGCCGCTCGTGTGCCAGCTCTGCGACTGCGATTTTTTTACAGAGGAAGACTTTGCGCGGCGCAAGCAGCAGGGCCACGCGGGCGAGGCGGAATACCGCAAACGGGTGCTGTTCCTGATGGCGGAGGCTGGCTGCAGGCCGATAACCGCCCAGGAAAAGAGGCTCATGGTGCAGAATTTTGCTCACTTCCAGCAGTTCTGTCACCTGGGCAGCAAGGGCGACCGCTTCTCGGGCAACGCAGTGCGCCGGTGCGAGGCAGCCTGCGTAGTCTGTGCGCAGAAAGATTACCTCGAGCACCGCCGCAAACTGAGTCTGTTTGGCGCAGTGCCGGAGGGCCGTGTATCCGAGCACTGCGCGGGCCCTGCAAGCGACCAGGACGACGTGTCCGAGGGCGAGGCGAATGCGCGACCCGCGCGGACCCTGGTGAAGCACCGCGGGGTGTACTACTTGCAGTCCCCGGAGCTCGTGCAGAAGCTCCTGGACGTGTACAGGTACAGGCAGCGGTGGCCTTTGATCCCGTACGAACAGCTGCGCGCGTCCAGCGTTCAGCATCCGGAGCACCCAGAGTGGCGGTGGCTGCTGCACTCCCGTAGAGTCCCTGTGGTAGCACCACCGGAAGCAACGGCGAGCACATGCGGTGCTTCTCAGCCTGCTGCCGACAGGCCCGGCGGAGCTTCTCAGCCTGCAAGTTTTGCCGACTGTCCGCTTCGCACGCCGCTCCTCAGTGCGCTCCTCTTCCGTTTGCGAGATGTCTTCCAAGATTTGGTTTGGGGCCGAGAAAGACGGACAGAACAAATCCAAGTAGCGCGGTCATCGTCCCATCTTCCTCCTCAATCATCACATCATCATCATCAATGGCTTCGCCGAGCACCCCGGTGGAGACTCAGGTCTTCCGGGTCGGTGCCCATACTACTACTACTACTACTACTACTACTACTACTACTACTACTACTACTACTACTACTACTACTACTACTACTACTACTACTACTACTACTATTACTACTACTACTACTACTACTACTACTACTACGACAGCACACTCAATCCATTCATGGGAGTGCCTGTTTTGGAGCTGCATTCATTGATGCAAGTGTGTCGTTTGAGGCTGAACCCGTTGATAGCAGTGTCTCGTTTGGAATCACATCCCGTGATCGCAGTGTCTTGTTTAGACCTCAATGCATGTATACAAAGATCCCATTTTTAGATACCGTCACCGAAAGCTCCCATCACTCCTACTCGTTCACTCCACACACTACAACTACTACTTCACTGTTACCACTACTACCATCACTACTACTTCTACTGCTACTTCTACTGCTACTACTACTGTTACTGTTACTGCTGCTGATGCTGTTGCTGCTGCTAGTGTAGCTATTGCTACTGCAACTACTGGCAGTGCCACTGCGACTGCCGCTGATGTTGCCACTGCGACTGCCACTGCGAATCCGAATGCGACTGCGAGAACACCAGGATTCTACAACAACGCTCTTACATGAATACCACAGGCGATGTTTCCAGCTATGCTTCTACACATCGCTGTTCGGTTGCTTTGCCGGGATAATTTTTGATTGTCGAAGTCGTCGGGGGCCTCGATCTTGGATGCCAACAAAGCCCAGGGAAACTCGAGGTACTCTCGGGGTCCCCTTGAGGTCCAGTCGAGGCTTTCGCGGGGAGGCCTCGAGGCCCCCCCGAGCTTTGCGAGCTCCGCGAGCCCGTTCGGCCCCCGACGACGACGACGACGGCGACGAGGAGCCGCTCGAGCCCGGCGGCTCCGCCCCCGACGGGCGCCCCCCCCCCTCCCCCCAGGCGGCCGACCCGCGTTCGCCGCATGGTCCGCCGCGGCGGGATGGGTGCGTCCGTGCGTGAAGGCCGCCCGCCCGCCGCCGCCTCGCCCCCGCCGCCGGCCGGGGCCCTGCCGCCGCCCTCGCCGCGGCCCTCCGCCGACCGCATCGCGCAGGCCCGCGGCCGCGGCCCTCGCCGCGCGGGGCGCTCGCCGCGGACGCCCGCCGCCCTCGCGCGGGTCGGCGCCGCCGCCCGCCCCTCGCCGCGGGCCGCGGCCGGGCCGCCGCCGCCGCGGCCGCCGCCGCCGCTGGCCGCCGGCCGAGGAGGCGGCCGCGGCCGCGGCCGCCGCGGCCCACGTGCCTGCTCAATGAAGTCGGGCCCTACAGTGAGGTCGGGCCGTCGGGTCTGTCCCCCGTCCCCTCCGAGGTCGGGCGTGTCCCCCTACAGCTAAAGTTGAGTCGGGCCTGTCCCTCCACAGGGGGAAAATGCAAGAGCAGTGAAACAATTGTCCGGGGACGATTCTTTGGGGCTACTTCTGAATATTATGGGGGCATTTTTTGCGTTTTTTTTGTTTTTTGTTGTTGTTTTTTGTTTGTTTGTTACCTAACAGCGAAGACTGAT
Source organism: Prorocentrum cordatum (assembly GCA_963575745.1). Taxonomy (NCBI): domain Eukaryota; class Dinophyceae; order Prorocentrales; family Prorocentraceae; genus Prorocentrum; species Prorocentrum cordatum. The sequence continues at coordinate 106,009 of CAUYUJ010018231.1, read as the reverse complement.
AGGTTTCTAGTGGTCTCAAAAGAGCTCACAGATCACTCCACAGGGGGGTCCGGGCAGGTGTTGGGGCGTTTCCGGGCGGCTAGGAGGGCGGCTCGTTTTTCACCAACAGTCACACACTTCGTGCTCTTCGCCTTCCCAGAACTCCATTCCCAGGCCACATTCTGGGGGCCGGATGCAACTGTAGGCCACTTCGTGCTCTTCGACATCCCAGAACGCCATTCCCGGGCCACATTCTGGGGGGCCGGATGCAACTGTAGGCCACTTCGTGCTCTTCGACATCCCAGAACGCCACTCCCGGGCCACATTCTGGATGCCCGGAGCCAACTGTAGGCCACTTCGTGTTCTTCCATTTCCCAGAACTCCATTCCCGGGCCACATTTTGGATGCCCGGAGCCAACTGTAGGCCACTTCGTGGTCTTCGAGTTTCCAGAACTCCATTCCCGGGCCACATTTTGGGTGCCCGGAGCCAACTGTAGGCCACTTCGTGGTCTTCGAGTTCCCAGAACTCCACTCCCGGGCCACATTTTGAATGCCCGATCCAACTGTACCACTTCGTGCTCTTCGAGTTCCCCAGAACTCCATTCCCGGGGCCACATTTTTGAATGCCCGTAGCCAACTGCAGGCAACTTCGTGCTCTTCGACTTCCCAGAACTCCCATTCCTGGCCACATTTTCAGCAGGGGCAAGAGCACGACGAGGAGGAGGACGAGCAAGACCAGGAGGACGAGGACGAGCAGGAGCAGGACGAGGAGCAGGAGGAGCAGGATAAGAAGGACGAGCAGGAGGAGGAGGAGGACGAGCAGGAGGAGGAGGACGACCAGGAGGAGGAGGACGACCAGGAAGAGGAGGAGGAGGAGGAGGGGAGGGAGGAGTACCGAGGAGGAGGAGGAGGAGGAGGAGAGGAGGAGGAGGAGGAGGAGGAGGAGGAGGGGGAGAGGAGGAGGAGGAGGAGGAAGATTAGGATGAGGAGAGGACGAGGCCGAGGTGGAGAGGAGGGGGGGGAGAGTACCAGGAGGAGAGAACGGGACCACCAGAGGAGGAGGGGAGGAGAGAGGAGGAGGAGAGGAGGAGGAGGAGGAGAGGAGGAGGAGGAGGAGGAGAGAGAGAACACAAGGAGGAGGAAAGGCGGCCCTCAGAATTCAGGAAAACGAGGACGACCAGGAAGAGGAGGAGGAAGAGGAGGAGGAGGGGAGGGGGAGGACTACCAGGAGGAGGAGGAGGAGGAGGAGGAGGAGGAGGAGGAAGAGGAGGAGGAGGAGGAGGAGGAGGAGGAGGACGAGGAGGAGGGGGAGGGGGGGGGAGAGCCACCAGGAGGAGGAGAACGAGGACCAGCAGGAGGAGGAGGAGGAGTAGGAGGAGGAAGGAGGAGGAGGAGAGGATGGAGGAGGAGGAGGAGGAGGAGAGAACACAGGAGGAGGAGGACGAGCAAGACGAGGAGGACGAGAACGGACGAGCAGGAGGAAGAGAGGAGGAGGAGGAGGAGGAGGGGCAGGAGAAAGAGGAGGAGGGCGGAGGAGCAGGTGAGAGGCTTGACTTCCGTTGCCCCCTGTGGCGACTGCATCGAATCTTAAGGGGAATGCTTTCAGATATGCTTCTACACATCGCTGTTAGGTTGCTTTGCCGGGATAATTTTTTTTCCCCCCAAAAATCTCCCTGTAGGGGGACACGCCCGACTTAACCCTACAGGCCGGGTTTGGACGGACAGTAAGAATAGCCCAAGAACTTTGTGACAAATGGTCCAGGGTCGTCAAAAACATCAGGAGAGCGTTGTCGTTTTTGCGGAGGCTACTCTTACACATTCCTCCTGTAGCGGGATGTGCCCGACTGACCATTGGCGTGCTCGCTGCCTCGTGTTTTTGGGGGCTCCTGCCGGCAGACGCCGCGGGATCTCGGAGGCCGCGGGGCTGGCCTTGCAGCAGCCGCGCCGCGGGGACGTGCCTGGTGGGTGCCCAGAGCCGCCGCCGCTCGGCCGCGGGAGCCCCCGGTGTGGCGGCCGGAGCAGCACTCCAGGCCTCCCGTGAGTCGGGGGCGGTAAAGAGGGGGGTGATGACTAGGGGGGGGGGGTGGATATCATGGCGTGGGCCATGATATTTCCCCAGATCTCACGGCGCCCCTTCTTATATATATTCCATTACGTCCCTGGCCTCCCCGCTGGGCCGCGCACGTGCCGCCGGTCATGATGTGCACCCCCCCCTCTTGGACACCCCCCTCTTGGCCGCCCCCGAGTGAGGCGTGCGGAGAGGCTTCCGAAGGCCGTTTGTCGGGTCGCCAGAGGTGCCCAGGCCTGAGCGCGTCGTGAGGAGGTCAGGGCGGCCCGTGTTTCGCTGTGCTCGGCCCCTGGGGGGCCCTCGCCGGGCCCCAGGACCGTCAGAATGGATGCAGGGTGCACAAAGCCGGTCCTGGGGAGAGGATCGGGGCTTCCGGGGGACGCCGTCCTGGAAAAATCAGGACGGCGCATGGCTGGGTATCTAATGTCGAAGAAGGTCAAGGCCAAGCCTGTATGCCCGCGAAGGGGCGGCCGCTCAGGGCACAGGCGGGTGAAAACTAGCAGACGCTCACGTGGTGAAGAAAATCTCCTGTCATACAATTCCACGAATGTGGGTCTTCGGCTGCTAATCTCCAGTCGCCGATCCCGTATTTGTCGCAGAAACACTGAACATCAGATTCCCACGTCTTCCGCGGTCTCCCTTGGGACCTGTTTCCGGTAGGTGACCATGCAAGAACGCGTGACAGCCATCTGTCGGCAGGCAGGTTGGCGACGTACCCTGCGAAGTTCCAGTATTGGCGAAGCAATGCTTCCGACCAGAATTTGGTCTGAGTGCCTTGCAAGTTTTCCGTAACACGCTCGTGCCACACATGCAATATCTCATGCCATGGGCGAGTCCAGCCGACCCCGTCTGGCGGCCCGACAATTTGTCGAAGAAGCTTGCGACACGCAGCGTCCAGCTTCTTCCTCTCGGCTGCATAGACCACGCGGTGAGCAGAACCAAACATGGCAATCGGGGTGATGACGGCATGGAAGTAGTTCAAGCGCAGCTCAACCGGTACATGCTTCGCTGCGAAGATCGACCGGCTCGCGAACAAAGCCCTTGTAGCAGCTTGAAGATGGTATTCCTGGTCCTGATTCACAACGTCGGTCGACGACATGCATCCTAACCATTTGAGAGAGTTCGCACGTTTGATATGTACACAGGAGGGGCGCAAGAGCTTGTCTGGCGGTTGCGCCTCGGTCGTCAGAGCTACAGTTTTGTCGGCGTTCAGCATCAGGCCAATTGCGGCGAGCTCCTCAACTAGCGACGTCAGAAGAGTCGCAGCCTCTTTTTTGCGATTTCGCGAAACATATTAAGTCGCCAGCAAATCGTAAATCCAATAATCGACGCAATCCGTCTCCCAAGTCAAAACTTGCTGCCCTGGACTCCCGACGCCAACGGGCCATCGCCCACTTGGCTGAGAACGCAACCCTGTCGGACCCCAGCTCGGATGTCAAAAGGGTCGCTGCGCTGAGAATTGCCTTTCACCTGCCCAGTCTGTTTCTCGTACAGCAGATGCAATATCCATATGAGGTGGTCGGAGATACCGTGCCCGTGCAAAGCCGACCACAGAGCAGACCAATTCACACGATCGAAAGCCTTTGACAAATCCAAACTCACTGCCCAAACCGTGACACCAACTGACCTGGTCTTGTCTAAAAACATGTTTGCTGTCAGAAGTTGCTCCTCGATGCGGTAATCGGCCCGGAAAGCGTGCTGTTCTTCAGGTAGGTGTTTGTCAAGTACTTTCTCTAAGTGCCCCAACACCAAATATTTAATATGCAAATAGCTTGTACAAAACCCGTACGCTGGCAATGGGCCGGTAATCAGATACAGCTACGGCTTTCGCATTTTTCGGAAGCATTTGGAACAAGGCTCGTCGCCAGCTCTCCGGGGGAAGCCCCTCCATCAATACTCTGTTGTACAATGTTAGCAGACAACCCCTGAATGGAGCTGGAGTGTTGTGTAGGAGTTCTGCAACCAAGCCAATGCCAGCAGAAGCTCGCTTCGCGTTCGTCCTGCCCACCGCAGCGTCGAGTTCTGTCGCGGAGAACATATCCTCTGTGAAAATTTGCGGTCTTTCTGGCGCAGGCGATACCCAAGCAAACAAACCGCCAAGGAATTGAGCAACATCACTCTCCGATGGTGGTTGGGGTTGGCTTCTCCCTTCGATCTTGTCCAACAACGATTTGGCTTCGTGCCAATGCTTTGAACTTGTCAACATGTCTTCCAATTGTGCTGTCTTCCATGTTCTGACCTCCTGTCTTCTGCAAGCGCCGGATCTTAAAGCTAAGCCGCTTGCATTCAGCCCGGTCGCGGGCGCGTCTTCTCTGAACCCGGAGTTCCTGGAGACGTGAACTTGGACTAAAACGTATCTTGCGGGTCGCCGTACAGCCGAATTTGGTTGCCGCATCTTGAAGGGCCGCTCCAACTTGCTCGAAACACGCCGTATTCCAATGTTCTAACACCCACGTGCTCAGGTAATCTTGAAAATCTTGTGATTGGCCACGCCCGTCCAGATTTGGTTTCCACTTCTTGAACGACTTCTGGCGCCGCCTTCGCTTGTCTCTATTGATAGACATGTCCCGTTGCACCCTCAGCTGCGCAACGCTGTGGACGCAACGATGGTCAAGATCGATTGGCAAACAATTGTCGTACCATGTGCTGTGACAGTGGGCCCGGCTACCTGCAAGGAGAAAGTCTAGCTGCACCAAAGCCCCGTCCATAGTGCGTCTGCATGTCCAGCCATGTGCACTACGTTCTGCCACCGACTACCTGCTCAAGATACGCAGCCCGTGCTCCAATACGAACTGCACCATCAAACTTCCACGTTCGCTCCGGGGCCCAATCCCGCAAGCGCCCAAAGAAGTCGGCAACGTCGAAAACAGCAGGTGCGCCAATAGATTCAATAGATGCATTGAAGTCGCCACCAACCAAAGGGATCCGACCATGCGCGTCGCAATCCAGGATCAGCAAAGACAAGGCGTCGTATAATTCGTGCTCAATGCACCGGAACAATTTGCCGTCTAACTGAAAATCTCAGTAACATAATTTTGGAGAGCACGGTTGAAACAACACCTCTGTGCAGCGAACCTCTTTGCGCCTCGTTACCGAGAAGAACGCAACATCATATTGTAGTTTGTCAATTTCCTGCAACAAGTCAAGAAACCGATTATTTTCCCGGATGCTCTGCAAATTCTTTGTGAACATGCGTATTTTGGTGAATTCGTCGTGCATGTCGTGCTCTATGTCCTGGCTGTCTTGGCTGTGGCTGCTCTGGCCACGCCTACCTTGCCAAAGCCCCTAGAGACACGTCTCCGCCACGACCTCCTCAACTGCTCCCTTCCTGTCGAAGAGAAGGCGCTACAAGCATAAGACTGTTGGCGCTCCGCGCGGATGTCTTGGACCCGCGCTGGTGCCCCCCCCGCGGCGCCTCCGCCGCCGCCGCGGGCGCGCTCGCCCGCTCCTGGCGCGCCCTGCGCGCCCCGGGGGGGGGGCGGGGCCCTGGCGCGGGCCCCAAAATGGCCGCGCGGAGCGCCACGAGTTCGTGTCTGTGCCGTTGCTTTCTCTATATATCATGGCCGTCGGTTCATTCCGCCGCGGTGCCTGTGTAGCGAGTCGGAGTTCTCTGGGGATGTTTCCTAGGGGTCTCTTCGGAGCGTTCTCGGGGACCTCTTGGGGCCTCTTTGGGGCCTCTTGGGGGCCTCTCTGGGGCCTCTTTGGGGCCTCTTGCGGTGCTATTAGGGGCCTCTTGTGGGCCTTTTGCGGGCCTCTTGGGTGCCTTTTGGGGCCTCCTGGGGCCCCCTCTCTGAAACCAAGGGCACTGATAGCCCTTTCACTTTCGTCGATGATGAAGTGGAGCACCTGTTGCTCCTGCGATCGCGGCGGTGCGCTGCCCGCGCCGTCTGAGGCGGAACAACGCCTTTCTGAGCGTCGAGGGCGCGGCGTTTCAATAAATTGCGAGGGCGTCCCACGCGAGAACGCGATTCCTATACACATTGTGAGGACATCCCGCGCGAGAGCGCGACAGGCGGGAGCCGTTCTTGTTGTTGCTTTGAATTTTCATATTTGAAGAATGATTGGTGTTGACCCCCCCCAGCGGTGCACACTGTATTTTTTTCCCACAGACCTGCCCTCCCGGAGCTCGCACCCGGTTTTTTATCAGGGAAAGTCTTGAGGGTCAGACTGTCCTCTTGGCCCACAGGTTACAACAACAGCGACTCCTGCTGGATATTTCTTCACGGTTTATTTCAAAATCGCGCTCTCGCGCGGGACGTCCTCGCAATTTATGCAGGATTCGCGCTCTCGCCTGGGATTTTTTCGCAATGTAATCAATCGTGCTCTCGACGCTCAGGAATCGCGCTCTCGCTGTGGTCTTTCTCGCGATTCACTTGGGAATCGCGCTATCGCTCGAGACCTCCTCACGATCCATGCAGGCCGCACGCTTCAGCAACCCGCCTTCTCGTCCTGCCCGCTTGGGCCCGCCTTCCCGACCCGCCCTTTAGGGTCTACCGGCCTGATTTGCTCATCTGGGTTTGCCACGTATCTTCTGCTGCGAACCCCCCTCCTGCCAATTCTGTGCTCCATCATTCTCCCTCTCCCTTCCATCCGTCCTCTCTTCCCCTGCCAGCGGCTGCACTAATTACACGCGGCAGGTAAGGAAGATATACCCCCAGGGGGGTTACGATCGAAGACGAAGAGGGCGGGTATCGAGGGTTTGGGATATACGTTTTGAGCGGCACGCGAGCGGATAAGAACGATCAGTCTTAAGTTGATTGCTGTTGTTGCTGCTGCTGTTGTTGTTGTTCGGGGCCCGACAACACAGTTTTGTGACCCACACGTTCCTTGCCGGGAGGAGCGCTTTAATTGGAAAGCACAGTGATCATCGGGCAAGGGGGATTAAGAACAGTTTTTTTTTTCTCTGGTCGGCGGGGCGCTGAAGCGTCCATCCAAAATGAATCGCAAGGAAATTTCGAGCGACCTCGCGACTCCTAAGTCATTCGTGAGGAAATCCAAAGCGAGAGCGTGATTCCTGACTCGTGGGGTCACGGCGCTGTAGTACATTGCGAAAAAGTGCCACGCGAGACCGCGAATTTTCATACATTCTGAAATCCCACGCGAGAGCACGATTTTTCAATAAGTAGCAAGCGGGAGCCGTTGTTGTTGCAATTCGGGGGCCAGGTGCGCATTCTGAGCCTAAAGACCTTGTCTGGTAAACACAGGGTGCGAGCCCGGGGAGGAGCAATTGAAAACACACAATTGGCTCTGGGCGGGGGGATCAACAGCTATTCTTTAGAATTGAGCATTCAAAACAACGATCATGTCAAGACTGTTCGCTCTTATCCGCTCGCGTGTGATCCAACACGTATATCCCACTCCCTCGATGCCCGTCCTCTTTCGTCTACGATCGTGCCCCCTTAGGGGTACATCTTTTTTACCTGTCTCGTGTATTTGCTGCACACTTCAAAATCAGCGAGGAAAAGACGGATAGAAGGAAGGGACAATAGGAAGGCATAAGGATGGAGCACGACAGAGAGCGGGAGGGAGAGAGAGAGAGACAGAGAGAGAGAGTGGCAGGAGGGGGGCTAGGAGCAGAAAACACGTGGCATTACCAAACAGGCAGATCAGGCGGGTAGACCCTGACGGGCGGGTCGGGAAGGCGGGCCCAAGCGGGCAGGACGAGGAGGCAGGTTGCTGAAGCGTGCGGCCTGCATGGATCGTGAGGAGGTCTCGAACGATAGCGCGATTCCAAACTGAATCGCGAGAAAGACCACAGCGAGAGCCCGATTCCTGAGTGTTGAGGGCACGGCGTGGATGATGATGATGATGATGATGATGATGATGATGATGATGATGATGATGATGATGCTGATGATGACGATGATGATGATGATGATGATGGTGGTGGTAGTGGTGATCGTGATGATGATGATTATGATGATGATGATGAGGATGCTGATGATGCCGATGATGATGCTGATGATGGTGGTGATGATAATGATGTTGGTGATGCTGCTGATTATGACGATGATGAGGGTGATGATGATGATGTTGGTGATGATGCTGATGATGATGCTGCTGATGATGCTGATGCTGGCGATGATGATGAGGAGAAGGATGGTCAGTGATGGTGACGGTGATGGGAATGATGATGGTAATGATGACGGTGATGATGATGCTGACGATCATGATGCTGGTGGTGGTGATGATGATTGTGATGATGGTGTCGATGCTGATGCTGATGATGATGATGATGATGCTGATGCTGCGCCGCTGATGATGAAGATAGTGATGATGATGACGATAGTGAGTGATGGTGATGGTGATGGTGATGGTGATGGTGATGGTGATGGTGATGGTGATAATGCTGATGCTGACGATGATGATGCTCATGCTTACGATGCTGATGCAGATGCTGCTGCTGCTCTGATGCTGATGCTGATATTGATGCTGATATTGATGCTGATGCTGATTGTGATGGTGATGTTGCTGATGATGCTGATGGTGATACTTATGATGATGATGATGATGATGATGATGATGATGATGATGATGATGACGCTGATGCTTTTGCAGATGATGCTCATGCCGATGCTGATGAGTATACTGATGATGATGATGATGCTGATGATGATGCTGATGATGATGATGATGATGATGATGATGTTGGTCAGTGATAATGACGGATGGGTGATCGTGATGGTGATGGTGGTGATGATGGTGACGGTGGTGGTGATGGTGAGGTTGATGGTGCTGGTGGTGTTGATGATGATGATGATTAGGATGCTGATGTTGATGCTGGTACTGATGCTGATGCTGATGATGCTTCTGATGATTGTGATTGTGATGCTGATGCTTCCTTGATATGATAATGGCGCTGATGGTGATGATGCTGGTGACGATGGTGGTGGTGGTTGTTGTGGTTGTGCTGCTGCTGATGATGCTGATGGTGATGACGACGATGATGATGATGGTGATGATGATGATGATGATGGTGCTGATGATGATGCTGATGATGCTGATGATGACGATGATGACGACGGTAATGAGCTGATGCTGATGATGATGATGTCGATGATGTTGATGCAGATGATGATGCTGATGCTGAGGCTGATGCTGATGCTGTTGATGATGATGCTGCTGATGATGATGCTGATAACGATGATGATGCTGATGATGATAATGCTGATGATGATGCTGTGCTGCTGATGATGCTGCTGCTGATGATGCTGATGATTACGATGGTGATGATGAGGAGGATGATGGTCAGTGATGGTGACGGTGATGGGAGCGATGATGGTGATGATGACGGTGATGATGATGCTCACGATGATGATGGTGATGATGATGGTGGTGGTGGTGATGATGATGGTGATGATGATGCTGATGATGATGATGATGATTCTGATGATGATGATGCTGATGATGATGATGATGACGATAGTGAGTGATGGTGATGGTGGTGGTGATGATGATGATGAGGGTGATGGTGATGGTGATAGTGGCAATGCTGATGCTGATGATAATAATGATGATGGTGATGATTATGATGGTCATGCTGGTAATGATGGGGATGCTGATGCTTATGCTGCTGCTGATGCTGATGCTGATTGTGATGGCGATGCTGATGATGATGATGCTGATGCTGATGATGATGGTGATGGTGAGGCTGATGATGCTGATGAGGATGCTGATGCTGCTGCAGATGATGATGATGATGATGATGGTGGTGATGATGATGGCCCTGCGTGCTGGTTAATGTGTTCTCGAGTGTCTCCGTTCCGCTGCCGTTTTTGGGCTCTGCCAAAAACTTGAAGACGGTTGTGATGCTTGGCCCGCTCGCCCAAGTAGCGTCCGCCAGCTTCGCGGGCAGTTGGCTGGGGGGGGCCGCTCGCGCATGCCACTGTGACTGTGCGTGCGCCTGCCACACCAGCTCCGACGACGGGGCCTTGAAGCTGCTCGAGAAGCAGCTCGACAGGTGCGGGCCCGAGCACCTGTGCCCGCAGTGCCCGACCTGCCCGCAGTGCCCTGGGCCTCCCCCTTGCCTGCCGCTCTGGCCTGCTGGGCTGGGCGGCTTCGTGGCGGGCGTCGCCACCACCGCGCTCGCGGCGCTGTTCGCTGGGCGCTGCAGGGGCCGCCGCGAGGGGGCCCGTCCGGCTCGCGCCGTCGGGCCGAGCCCGCCGCTGGGCCTCGCGGACGGGCCCGCGTCGTCTGTGCCGGCGCCGGCGCTGGCCGCTGCCCCGGAGCCGAGGGCTCCTGCGGCGCTGCCGGGCGCGGCGGCGCTTCGGGGCCGGGCCTCGCACCGCGGGGCCGGGGTGCTGACGTTCGGCTGAGGCCGGGGCCCGCGCGGACAGCGGCATGTCGTCGCTCGCGCCTGGGACCTATGCTTTCGTGCAGTACAATGACCCGGCCGACAACGGGCTCTGGCATGAGCGCTTGATCTTGGGCTGGGTCACTGCGTCGGAGTACATCGTGATGACCCCAGATGGGGATGTCTTCATAGAGCAGCTCGACTCAGCGAACGCGGACCTGTCAGGTATCCGTTTTTCGCCTTCGTCGGGGGGCTTGCCCGCTGGGCTCGCGGGGGCGCCGCTCTACCGCTTCGCGGCGCAGCCTGCTGGGGCCGAGCTGACGGCGCTGCTCAACGAGGGGGCGTCGCACGCTCGCGTGGAGCGCCAGGCGAGGGGCTTGGCGCAGCCGCCCGGCGCGGGCATGGCCGGCGGCCCGGGCGGCGTTGCCCCGGCGGTGGTGCCGATCCCGCTGCCGGTCGCGCCGCCCCCGGCGGCAGCCGGCGCGCCCCCGCCGCCTCCGCCCGCCCCGAGGGTGGCGCCGGCCGCGGGCAGCTGGGTCTTCGACGTCCCTGGCCCCTCGCACGCGATCGGGCAGGAGTTCTTCTTTCCTGCGGGCGGGCTGGACTTCGGCAAAGACCCCCGGGTTGAGATCCACCTGAAGGGGCCGCCGACCATGGGGGACTCGGTGACCGCGTTGATGGCGCGGAGTCCGGGGGGCTTCATGTCCTCCCACGAGCGCTGGCTGGTCGAGAGCAAGGTGCCCGCAGCCAGCCGCTCGGCCCGTGAACATCGAGTGGTCTCGAAGGCGCTCGAGCTCGGACAGGCGGTGGACGGCATAAACCTGGCGAACCTCACCTGCATGGAGTACCTCAACAGGCGTCGCCAGTTGTTGGAGGAGGCCCACAATACCGACCCGGACAAGGGCAACTTTGAGGGCGCCCACCACTTCATGGGCGAGGATGACGATGGAGCGGGCACACTCGTCGCCCCGAGCCTCCGCTCGCACGTGGCCGGCGAGTTCGGCAAGGAGGCGGCCATCGAGAAGGAGAGACGCAAAGCACGAGAAGCGAAGAAGCCACCTCCCGGAGGTGGCGGGAAATCATGGCCGACTTGAACCACGACGGCGCCTTTGCTGGCAGCGCCGCCGCGGCTGTGAAAGACCAGCTCTTTTCGGAGGAGGGAGTGGCCCCGCCTTGGGGCTGGCCGGACGCACAGCCGCCCGGCTTCAGGCCGCCGCCGGGACTTCCGAGGCCGCCCGGCTGCCTGGACGATCTCTTCCCCCTCCCGCTGCTCGACCCGCAGGAGGCCGATTTTGGCGGCTCCGGCCGCGCCCGCACCGGGCAACGAAGGAGATGCATCCGTCGGGACGTGCTGAGTGACGTGAACGACTCGCTGATGGGCCTCAATGCTCTGTACGGCTGTGAGCGCTCGTCGGTTACCGCGCCCACCGAGGCGCAGAGGCTGGCACAACGGAGGTTGCTCCGTTCCGCTCGCTCTGCCCGACAAGTTTTTCCAGACTTATTTAACATGAGTCCCCGTGAAGCTGCCAGTGAGCTTCTGGGTTCGCGCCTCGATTATCAGGGATCGGTGACGACAGTCGTCCCGTACCGCGCCGATGCCCTGTCTTTGCCCCCCGCAGGACGACAGCCGGTCAGCCTTCAGGGCGTTCTCGACCCTGATGCCGCGCACGCGCTTGCTAACTTTGAGAGCCTCCTCGCCGAGCCTGAGGTTCGTCAGGCCCGTCGGGAGGGGGACCCGGTCCGACCGTACATGGACGCTGTGCTTAAAAATGATCGGGCCCAGTATGTGCAGTTTTTGGGGCAGCTCGCGAGCTGCCATGTGCTCACCTCCACTAGGACTAAGAAAGCCTCTGTCATACCGTTTTTCGTATCAAAAAAGACCGACAAGATTCGGCTCGTGTTAGACTGTCGTGAATCTAACCAGTTCTTTAAACATTCTCCCTTCACGGAGATAGCTGCGGCGGAGAGCCTCAGCTCGTTGGAGGTCCCCGAGGGCAGGCGGTTGTACAGTGCATGTGCTGATATCCAGTGTGCATTCTATCAGTGCGGAGATATAGGAGATCTATGCCAGTACTTCTGCCTCCCTAAGGTGACTCGGGCCGAGGCTCACCGCGCTGGTATCCCCGTGAAGGACCTGAGTAGCACGAGCGACTTCGTGTACCCGGCGATGCAGGTGCTTCCGATGGGTTGGTCCTGGGCCTTCTGGTTCGTCCAACGTCTTCACCTCGAGGTGGTGCGGAGGTCTGGGGTCCCTTCTACCATGGTTGCTACTGGATCCTGGCCTCTTCCGTCGGTCGTCGAGGGCCCAATCGAGGTCCCGTACTCGGACAACGTGAATGTGTTCGGTTTGGAGCCGGGGCCCGTGTTAGCAACGCGTGATCGCATTGTCGCCCAGTTCGAGGCGGAGGGTTTCGCCATGCATGATATCTCCGAGGTGTCGTCCGAGGGCGTCGTCCTGGGAGCTGACGTCGGAGGGCCGGACCCCTTCACCCGCCGCTCTCTAAAAAAGCTGCTGGTGGTCAGGAAGGCTCTGTTCTGGCTCGCAACGGGCCCGTACGTAAGCGGCCGACAGCTGGAGGTTATCTTGGGACATTATGTTGCTGCCTGTCTCTTCTGCCGTCCAGGCTTTTCGATCATGCGTGCGGTGTGCGAGTTTGTCCGGGCTTCTTACGACAGGCCCAAGGTGCTCTGGAGAAGTTGTCGTTACGAGTGTTGGCTTATGGCGACCCTTTGCATCCATCTGCAGTCTCCCCTGTCTTTGCCGTGGGCGAGTGAGGTCATTGCTACCGACGCGTCCACCACCGGGATGGGAGTAACCGAGGCCAGGCTTCCCAGGGAGGTCGTAGCGGATGTTGGGAGATGGCGGGAGAGGTGGAGGTATCGTCGCTTGGAACCTTCTGAGTGGGCCCCCCGGGCCCGGGCCCTCGACGGCCTGGACGAAATCACCGTGCCACGCACTGCCTGGGAGAACCCGTCGGAGCGTGGTTGGAAGCGCGCTGTCGGTTTTCCCGAGGTCCCGTCTGAGGTCCTTGGAGCTCAGTTTCGTGTCGTGTACGCTGCGCCCTTCAGATATGCCGAGCACATCGGGGTCAAGGAGGGACGGGCCGCTGTGTGGGCTTTGCGCCGTGATGCGAGAGATCCAGGGCGGCACTACTCCAGGAGGTTGTACTTGATTGACAATTTTGGGGTCGTGCTTGCTCTGGAGCGTGGGAGGGCCACATCACGCGGCCTCCTGCAGATCTGTCGACGGGTCACCGCTCTGTCCATAGCCTGTAGCATTTCGGCTCGTTTCCGTTGGATCGCCTCAGAGTCAAACCCGGCCGACGCGCCTAGTCGGCTCTGGGAGCGGCGGGGCGCTCGGCCGCCCTGTGGGCCGTATGCTCGGCCCGCTCAGCGTGGCTGGAGGGACTGCGCCCTGCCTGGAGGACAGCCGCGGGCGCGCGTCGACCACCAAGGGGGTCCAGCGCGCCGTGCGGAAGGCTCGTGCTGCTCGTCTTCCAGCTCCAGCCGCGCCGAGGCGGGCCAGGCTGGGAAGGCCCGCTGCCGCGCCGGCGCTGCGGCGGCGCCCGGCGGCGGTGGCCGCGCCTGTGCCGCTTCGCCGCCCAGCAGCCGCAGGCGCGCCCGCGCCGATGCGCCGCCCGGCCGCGGCGCCCGGCGCTGCCGGGCTTCGGCCCCGGCTGGCGGCGGCGGTGGCGACGGTGCGGACCTCGAAGGTGACAGCCACGATCCCGTCGGCGTGCGAGAACGCAGCCGTCGGTGCCTCGGCCAGGCTCTCCTACCAGCAGTACTACGCGGCCTTCCTGGCGTTCGTGGGACAGCCAGCCGACGACCTCGAGGCGCTCGAGGTGCAGGTCCTGGAGGTCCTCGACACGTTCCTGGAGGCGGGCTGCACGAAGGGGGACGCGGACTACCTGGTCGCCGCCGTCAAGGACGCGCTGCCGCGGGCGACGGGGCCGAGGGCCCTGCCTCGCGCGCAGCGCGCGCTGAAGGGGTACGGCAAGAAGGTGCCCCCGAGGTCGCGGGCTCCCGCGCCCCGCGAGGTGGTGGGCTCAGCGATCTCGGGACTCCTCTCGGTGAACGAGCGGGGCGCCGCGCTCCAGGTGCTCACGATGTTCAGCACGTTCATCCGCCCGGGAGCGCTGAGGAAGCTGCTGGTGAGGGACCTCTTGCGGCCCACGAGGGCCGGGGGTGCCATGGCGGTGTGGTCGCTCCTCCTGGCGCCGACGGCGGCCGACCCGCTGGCCCCGCTCGCACACGAGGCGGACCGAGCCCGCTTCCTGACGGCAGTGCCGCTCGACAACCCGCCCTGGCTCGGGCCCCTGTTGGCCCAGCACGCACACGGCCGTCCAGGGCATCTGTCGTTGTTCACCACCCCCGCGGTCGACATGGCGGTGCTGTTCCGCAAAGTCACGGCGGCTCAGGGGCTGCAGGATGTGTGCCTATACCAGTTGCGCCACGGCGGTGCGAGCGAGGATGTCCTCTCGGCCCGCCGCACCCTCGGGGAAGTGAAGTCGAGGGGGCATTGGAGCCAGGACAGCAGCGTCAAGAGGTATGCAAAGCCCGGGATGGTCCAGCAGCTGTTGTCGGCGCTGTCACCAGCCGCCCGAGCGCACGGCGAGGTCCAATGGGCGAGGCTCGAGGACCTCTTCGCGGGGCGCCTTCGCTCCTCGTGGCCCGTGCAGTAGCCTCGATTAGGCCGCTGGGCGATTGGGGGCCGCGTGGTGGGCTGCTGCAACTACCTCGTGTCGTGCGTTTTGCCAATACAGTGGGAGTGGAGCTGATGGCGGGCAGCCGCAGGTTGTCGGCGGCCTGTGTTCGTGCCGGGCTGCCCATGCGCTCATTCGACTTCGCCGACTCTCCGTTGGAAGACGCGCTTCATCCTGATGTTTTCCAGCTCCTCCTCGCAGTCGCTGGGCGAGGCCTCAAGTTTGTCTGGATCGGGCTCGTGTGCACATCGTGGTCCCGGGCGAGGCGGAACCCCCATCCTGGAAACTGGCCGGGACCTATCCGCTCACCCGAGTGCATCTTGGGGCTCCCTGGACTCTCTGAGAAAGATCAAGGCAAAGTAAAGTTGGGTAACCGTCAGGCCGAGTGGGCCGCCAGCCTGTTCTCCAGACTCGTGTCGCTTGGGGTCCCTGTTATCATTGAGAATCCCCAGGGGTCTATGTTGTGGCTGCACCCCCGCTTCCAGGCTTTATTGACAAAACATAACTTTATTGACTGGGATCATTGTGCCTTTGGATCGTGTTACCGCAAGCGGACTCGGTTGTTGTATGCTAATTGTGTGCTCGACGGCCTTCGTTCGGATCGGTGTCACGGTCGTGGAGTATGCTCGTTCACAAACCAGCCTCATGTGGAGATCGCAGGAAAAGATGAGTGTGGCATCTTTCATTCTGAGAAGGCTTCCGCCTATCCCGTCAGGTTCTGTGATAAATTCGCCCACATTCTCTGCCGTCAAACTGTATAACAACAACACTGCAGCCCTGGGGTTATTAACTTTTTAGCCGATTTGGTTTTAAGTTACCCGCCCTCCCCCCCGGTTCATTTATGTAAATGGGCTTGGGGCTTGGAGGCGGCTGCTTGAGCAGCGCTGGGCCGTGTTCGATAGCATGCTTTATCGATCGCTCGCCTGATTTACTGAGTCTGCTGGCATCGGAAAATATGGGGACACGTGTTAAACACATGGCCCTGCGTGCTGGTTAATGTGTTCTCGAGTGTCTCCGTTCCGCTGCCGTTTTTGGGCTCTGCCAAAAACTTGAAGACGGTTGTCCCTCCCTGCCCTCCCCTGCTCCTCTCCCCTGCTGGCAAGTGTGGCCCCTCGCTCACAGGGGCTTGGAGGCGGCTGCTTGAGCAGCGCTGGGCCGTGTTCGATAGCATGCTTTATCGATCGCTCGCCTGATTTACTGAGTCTGCTGGCATCGGAAAATATGGGGACACGTGTTAAACACGTGATGATGCTGATTATGATGATGCCCGTGATGATGGTGATGATGATGATGATGATGATGAGGCTGGTGCCGGTCAGTGATGGTGACGGTGATGGTGATGGTGGTGGTAATGGTGACGGTGATGGTGATGGTGAGGTTGATGGTGATGGTGGTGATATTGACTGATGATGACGGTGATCATGATTATGATGCTGATGCTGATGCGGATGATTTTGATTATGCGGATGATGGTGATGGTGCTGATGCTGATTATGCGGATGATGATTCGGATTATGCGGATGATGCTGATTATGATGCTGTGTTGATGATGCTGACAATGATGATTATGAGGATGATGGCGATGCTGATGCTGATGGTGATGATGATGATGATGACGATGGTGGTGGTGGTTGTTGTGGTCGTGCCGCTGATGATGACGATGATGATGATGATGCTGATGCTATTGATGTCGATGCTGCTGCTGATGATGATGCTGACGATGCTGATTCTGCTGATGATGATGTTTCTGATGATAATGATGACGATGATGATGCTGATGATGATGCTGATGATGATGCTGATGATGCTGCTGATGACGATGACGATGACGATGATGGTGCTGATGATGATGGTGCTGATGATGCTGATGA
The DNA here is from genome assembly GCA_963575745.1 of Prorocentrum cordatum. Lineage (NCBI taxonomy): Eukaryota > Dinophyceae > Prorocentrales > Prorocentraceae > Prorocentrum > Prorocentrum cordatum. The sequence continues at coordinate 89,092 of CAUYUJ010018231.1, read as the reverse complement.
TGATGGAGATAATGACGATGCTGATGCTGCGGATGATGATGATGCTGATGATGATACTGCTGCTGATGATGGTGAATCTGATGATGATGATGCTGATGATGATTCTGATAATATTGATATTGATGATGATGGCGATGACGATGATGCTGATGATGTTGATGATGATGATGATGATGATGCTGTTCATGATGATGATGATCACGACGACGATGACGATGATGATGATGATGCTGATGATGATGATGATGATGATGATGGTGGTGGTGGTGATGATGATGATGATGATGATGATGGTGGTGGTGGTGGTGGGTTTGGTGGTGGTGGTGGTGGTGATGATGATGATGATGATGACGATGATGATGATGATGATGATGATGATGATGATGATGATGATGAGGTTGAGGATGATGCTGATGATGATGATGATGATGATTATGATGATGCGGATCCTGCTGCTGAACAGTATGCTGATGATGACCAGGAGGAGGAGGAGGAGGAGGAGGAGGAACAAGAGGAGGAAGGGGAGGGTGAGGAGGGGGAGGGGGAGGAGGAGGGGGGAGGGGAAGCGGATGAGGAGGGGGAGAGAGGGAGGGAGGGAGGGAGGGAGGGTGGAGGAAGGCGAAACAGGAGGGAGGGCGGAGGAGGATGATGATGAGGAGGAGAAGGAGGCGGATGAGTCGGACGGAAAGAGGGAAGTACGGAACCCAACAAGGAAGGACGCAACGAAGGAACGCAGCAAGGAATGAAGAAGGAGGGGAGAACGGACGAGGATGAATGCAGAAGGTACGTATGAGGAGGATGAGGTTGATGATGCGGATGAGGAGGAGGATGCGGAGGACGAGGAGGAGGAAGAGGAGGAGGATAATGATGATGATGAGGAGCAGGAGGGCCCATTGCCTCCAAGGTAGTGCTCGTCGTACACCTCATGGCCGTGGTCGCTGGAGCGTGGAAGGCGGCGCTGGCCCCGCTAGGAGGGAGGCGGACATCCTGGCCCCCCTCCTAGTCGGTCTCGTCGTCGTCGTCGTCGTCGTTGTCGTCGTCGTCGTTGTGCTCCTCCACGGGGGGGGGGGGATGCAGAGGGCTTGCGGCGCCGAGCACCCCCAAGGAGGAGGAGGAGGAGGAGGAGGAGGAGGAGGAGGAGGAGGAGGAGGAGGAGGGTCACCTTGCGTGTTCCTACTCGGCCAGGGCATCCTGGCTAAGCTTCCTCGTGATCATATTCTTTGTCCACCTTGTACCCTCTCTCTCTCTGAAATTTTTGGCGCTGGGTTGCACCATTTTATCTTGAGTTGCGGTTGAATATCTCAAAGGTTTTGTCTTTCTTACCTACACAAGTCATGGTGCATGACGCTGCGAGCCCCGCCCAACGTCTGACTAACATCAGACGGGGGGAGGAGGGGGGTGGGGGGAGGAGCATCTAGGACATAGGATCATGGTTCGAGGATGAAGGAGGAGGAGGAGGAGGAGAAGGAGGAGGAGGAAGGGGGTGGGGGGAGCATGGGGAGGATGAGGGGGAGGGGGACGGGAAGGGGTTGGGTGGGTGCGGACGACCAGGGGTGAGGGAGGGGAAGGGCCAGGGGTGTTCCCAGCCATCCCCCCGCCACCTTCGGACGTACCCCCAATCGGCGAGTTCTTAGGTGTTGCCCTGATGCTTCGTCTCTCGCATGTGCTTCAGCACTGGCGTGTTCCTCTTCTGCTTAAAACGCAAGGGCGCTCATAGCACTGGATTCCAGAATCATGGCATCAGTCGAACTTTAAAGCACATATCTGTTTGTAACACCCTTCTACATAGCTAAACAATGGCTAACACATAGTTGCTACGAATTCTGTTGATCCCATGTTGTTGAACTCACGTGGGCCCAGAACCTCACAACCAGGGATCAGCCGACATTGCATTTTCTGCCTCGAGGAATTCTGCTTGTCACGAGAAAATATGAGCACTAGTTGTTTTGCTATTTTGGCTCATCTTTGACTTCTGGAATCCACTTGAGCCCATGGCATCAGCACCAAGGACCCGTGCACATATTATTATTTGACACCATTGTAGAGTCGGCAACATTTTCCAACTTGTTTTTTTTTGCATGTCGCATTTTGCAATTTTGGCTGACCCCGGGATTTTGGAATCCAGCGCGGTGAAGGTCATGGGTCAGCCGAAAAAAGGAGCTATCGGCAGATCAGGCGCTCTCCCCCCAACGCGCTGGAAAACAAGGACTCGCCGCCCCAACAGGGTTATCGACCGATTCCGACTAGGAGAAAACGCCGCAAGGCATTGAAGGGCCTTCCAGCCGGCTATCCATCTGGATCGTGGACATGTAAGGCGCGGTAGCTTGACTTGCACATACATTAGAAGCAACGCGGCATACTATCAACGTTTCATACGATTGTTGCGCTGGTGCCCCGTTGTCCCACCGCGCTGCCACATGGACGTGGCCGCGTGTTTGACACATGCGGGATCGCCACGAACAGCATCAATTGAGGCGCCGTAGTGGTCAGTCTGCCGCCTGATCGCTCCCCTAGGGCTCTTGTCGGGCATGCGCGACCTCCACGCGATCATGGACCTTTGGTGGCACCCCTTGTTGGCCCCCAAATGGGCACCCGTGGTTCGCCGCTGCAGGATCACCCCAATCCCGATGGAGCTCATTCGCAGCGGCCCCGCCGGGCCCAGGCTGCGGCACGAAGGGATCGCAATCTTCCCTCTTGCTCATGACGGCCCCAGGCAGCCACCATGCATTCACCTCGCAGCGGAGCCGTTCCTCACCCTGCCAAGGCTGCAGACAGCGACGCTTGACACGAGGATGGACGACCTACCGATGCTCCTCGGGCGGTTGGCCCTGCTGGGGCTGCAGGACATCACGGCGAGGCAGCACCGGCGAAGTCCGCTGAGCTCGCCTGCCATCCCTCGGATCTGCTTCGAGGTACTCCTGCCCGGCTCCTTCACCACCACGGCGGCCGCACTTCTGATGCAGCGCTTCCGGGTGGCCAGCTACTTTCCGCGGGACGCGTGGTGGGCCTTGCACGCCATCTACGATGCACAGGACGCTTGCGTGCTGGAGTTTGCGGCCCCAGGGGGCCGCAAACTCCTCCTCTTCTCTTCTCTTCTCTTCTCTTCTCTTCTCTTCTCTTCTCTTCTCTTCTCTTCTCTTCTATTATCTTCTCTTCTCTTCTCTTCTCTTCTCTTCTCGGCTCGTCTCGTCTCGTCTCGTCTCGTCTCTTCTCTTCTCTCCTCTCCTCTCTTCTCGTATCTTCTCTTCTCTTCTCTCTTCTCTTCTCTTCTCTTATCGTATCTTCTCTCCTCTTCTCTTCTCTTCTCTTCTCTTCTCTGCTCTGCTCTGCTCTGCTCTGCTCTGCTCTGCTCTGCTCTTCTCTTCTCTTCGCTTCTCTTCTCTCCTCTTCCTTTCCCTCTTCTCTTCTCTTCTCTTCTCTTACCTCTTCTCTTCTCTTATTTTCTCTTCTCTTCCCTCTTTTCTTTTCTTATCTCTTCTCTTCTCTTCTCTTCTCTTATATTCTCTTCTCTCTTCTCTTATCTTATCTTATCTTCTCTTCTCTTCTCTTCTCTTTTCTTCTCTTCTCTTCTCTTCTCTTCTCTTCTCTTCTCTTCTCTTCTCTTCTCTTCTCTTCTCTTCTCGTCTCTTCTCTTCTTCTCTTCTCTTCTCTTCTCTTCTCTTCTCTTCTCTTCTCTTCTCTTCTCTTCTCTTCTCTTCTCTTCTCTTCTCTTCTCTTCTCTTCTCTTCTCTTCTCTTCTCTTCTCTTCTCTTCTCTTCTCTTCTCTTCTCTTCTCTTCTCTTCTCTTCTCTTCTCTTCTCTTTCTCTCCCCTCCTCTCTTCTCTTCTCTTATCTTCTCTTTTCTCTTCTCTTCTCTTCTCATCTCTTCTCTTCTCCTCTCCTTTTTTATTATATTCTCTTCTATTCTCTTATCTTCTCTTATCTTCTCTTCTCTTCTCTTCTTTCTCTCTTATTCTCTTCTTTTCTCTCCTCTCTTCTCTTCTCTTCTCTTCTCTTATCTTCTCTTCTCTTCTCTTCTCTTCTCTTCTCTTCTCTTCTCTTCTCTTCTCTTCTCTTCTCTTCTCTTCTCTTCTCTTCTCTTCTCTTCTCTTCTCTTCTCTTCTCTTCTCTTCTCTTCTCTTCTCTCTCTTCTCTCCTCATCCTCCTCTCCCTCCTCCTCTCCCTCCTCCTCATCGTCCCTCCTTCTCCGCTGGTGCGAGGCGCCGGCAGCGCGGGGGCCGTGGGCACAGCGTGGGTTTGATGATTCTTGGCGCGGAGCCGAGCATGACGAGCACTTGTGGAACAGGAGCCACGAGGGGAGAGTGTGCAGGACAGGGCTCGACCTCAACGGTGTTTCAGCGATCTCGTGGGCAGTGTTTTCGTTTGATTTTGTTTCGAAGGAAGGGCGGTGGGGGGCAACACGAGGGAAACCGGACACAAAACGTGCACGATAAGCATTGTTTTGGTCGAGCCTTGGTGCAGGAAGCCCGCCCTCTGCGGCACGTCGTTGTCATCATCATCCCCTCCTTCCGTCGCTCCCCGCACGGCTTCCTTTGGCCAGGCGGAGAACCTTGGGAACGACACCAGGGCTCTGCTGTTTGGCATCGTAGAGACGGCCGTCGTGCTGGGCTACCAGGCTGCATCGCGTCGCTCGCTGGCGGGGAGGAGGGAGGGAGGGACGGGACGAGGCAGGGAGGGAGGGGGGGAGCGAGGGAGGGAGGGACTCCCTCCCTCCCTCCCTAACCTCCCTCCGAGGGAGGTTAGAGCAGCCATCCATCGTGTAGATAGTGGCTGAGCAGGACGAGCCCAGTACGCCCTGGGTACTTCCCAGGAGGGAGTGATGGGCGGGAGGCGTCATGGAGGAGGAGGAGGAGGAGGAGGAGGAGGAGGAGGAGGAGGAGGAGGAATACGAAGATCAGTATGAGTAGGATACTGGGGGATAATGGTGCAGGGGAGGGGTGGCCGCAGAAGCAGGAGCAATGATACCGTAAGTGGTTTTGGTGAAGATGACGACGACGATTCGCGCGGTGATGCTGGTTGGGGTCATGATGCTGATACGGGTAAAAGGTGGTGCGTATGAGGACACTTGTGATTATGATTCGCAGGAGGACGATGCGGCTGAACCAGGAACCCCAGGCGGAAGCGACCACGACCAGACAAGAGCCCCACAGGACCCCGCTAACTGAAGCAGACCCCCCCGACCTCAAAACTCGAACTCGGCCCCGTCCATGTGCTGGAACCGCACCTCGAGGCTGGAGCGGTCCACGCCCCCGAGGTCGAGCTCCGCCTGGAGGGCCGCGAAGTCGTCACCAGACATGGTCCGCAGGGCCTTCAGCACCCTGACGGGGTTCATGCCCCGCGGGTTCTTCTCAGTGGCAGGGGCCGCCCCAGCTGCAGCATCTGCAGGCTCACCAAGCAGCCCATCCCCTCCCAGAGCTTCCCCAGCTGCAGCGTCTGCATCCTTACCAGGATGCTCACCTCACCGGTGACACGCCACCAGCGTCACGAACTCCGCCAGGGCCCCCTTGTAGATCTTGACCTCCTTCACCCTGAGTGGTCATCGTCTCGACAGCCGTCGCCGAGTCCAGGGTAGTGACCCTCTCGACCATCTCCTGGTCGACATCGCCGCCATCAGAGCCTATGTGGAACCGCTGGGCGTCGCCGTATCTGCCACCACCTGCCGATTGCGAGTCCAGCGATTTGGCCGAGCCCAAGTCCGCCATCGCTCCGATCTGCTTCCGCTGCTGCTGCTCCTGCTCCTGCGGCGGGGTAGCGTTTTGCCCTCTGTCTCCGACTGCAGCCTGCACTTCGTCTTTTTGCTCACCTTCACCTTCTTCCTGCTGTCCTTCAGCTTCCCCGAGCCGTTCAACTCCAGCTTCCCGTAGCCGACGTTCACGGCCTCGGAGGTGCCCAGGTGATCTTGAGCGAAGTTTTGAGCGCGGCTTGATCTCGAGGTCCTTGGCCTTGTACTTCATCTTCTCGGGGCCCTCCGAGGCCAGCATCCCGCTGCCAGACTCCCACGGCCTCCGAGTCCTTCATCTCCTTGGCCTCCAACTCCTCGTCCGACTCCGAAGCACGGAGGATCGACCCCTTCAGCGGGTCATAGAAGATGCCCTCCTCCCTTCAAGCTTCCAGCACACGAGCCTGGTGTGGGGGCCGTCGGATTCGCGACCGCACCCTCCTGGGGCCGTTCTCCCTGAGCACCGCCATGTGTGCCCTGTCGTCCTTGATGCCCGGCTTGGTGGCCGCCGCCTTGCTCCGCGCCATCGCAGAGGACGACCTGAAGGAGGAAGTCCCGAGACGCGCCAATCCCGATCTTCTTGAACAGCTGCCCGATCATGAACCCCGCGTGGTGTCACGCTGAGCCAGCTGGCAGTCCGCGTAGGCCTGCGGCTCCGTCATGCCACGGCCCCGCGCCGCGGCGCCCCCCTTGAGCCAATGACTTGAGCCAAAATGGCTCGAGCCACAATGGCTACGGAGAAGGAGGAGGAGGAGGAATAAGAGATGGAGAATGAGGAGGATTAAGGTGAGTAGGACAAGGAGCAGGAGGAGGAGGAGGACCAGTGTAAACTCAAGACTCATCAGCGATGTTGGGATACACCCTCCCTCCAAGCGCCCTCTTCATAGGTCCCTACAAGGGTTCTTGTCCACTGAGGGAAATGCCCCGTTGGTGGACAACTGTGTGATAATCCTGAATCGTGCCAAATTCCATTCTCAGGACTTCAACACCACGAGTCAACCTGACTTTGCGTCTTGCGGATCCCGAATCGTGCCAGAATACCGTTCCTGAGACTTCAACACCGCCAGTCAACGTAAGTGTCGCGCCCTGACAGTCCAGAATCGTTCCAAAACGCCATTTCTGGTACGTTAACATGAGAACCGATGAAACGCGTGCAAAGTGTTAAAACGAATGTGAGCGGCGCCAAGGCGAGAATCACATTGTGAACAGGAACCGCCATGAATCCGTGAAGTCTTGCACCTTTGGAAAACGAATGTTCGCGGCGCTAAGACGAGAGCCACATTGTGATAAGTAACCGCCCTCAATCCGTGGAAGTCCTTGCTAATGTTTGTAACGAATGTGCGCGGCGCAAAGGCGAGAGCCACATTTTGAAAACCACCCGCCCTCAATCCGCAGCGTTCTTGCAACTTGTTGAAGCGAATGTGCGCGGCGCTAGGGCGAGAGCCGCATTTTGGAAGCGACCCGCCCTCCATTTGTGAAACTGGTGCCAGTTTTCCAGCTTCAGGTTCATAAATCGTAAGGAAGTCTCAGGCGAAACGCCTGGCCCGCCCTTCCGACTGGCCTCGTGGTGCGACAGGGTGGAGTTATTCACAAGGAACAAAATGGAGGAGTGCGTAGGAGGAGGATGAGGAGGATAAACATGGTGGAAACGGGGGGAATACGCCGAGAGAAAGAGAAAGAGAGTGAGAGAGAAAGGGAGAGAGAGAGAGAGAGATAGAGTGAAGTAGACTGTGGAAGTATGATCCCGAGGGGAAGAGGAGTGGGAGGCGTAGGGGCAATGGGATGAGGATGTGTGTGTGGTGTGGGGGAGCACGCGGAGGTCAGGGGGGCCAGGGGTGGGGCGGAGGGGTCCTTCTCCGAGTCCTCTTTACCACTGCTGCTCCTACCCTGACGTTCCATTCCCGTATAGCCACTCGATCGGGTCCTCATAGAATGCGCCGCACCATATACACTGCATAGTTTTGCTTGCAACGCGTGGCGTGCACCACGTAACCCGCATCACATGCGTTTCGCATCCATAGCGCAAGATCGCACCGTTTTGGGTCCACGCTGGCAGTCGTTACTGCAGCTGCTGCGATGCAGCAGCTTCTTCTTTGCCAATGTCTTACTCGTTCTGCGAAGCGAAGGTGTTCCAAGGCGTCATGGTGGTGGATGACCTCATGATGGGCCGCAGGGCACCCGCATCGCACGACCAGGCGCCGGCCCTTGGCTTGGGCCCCTGCGCGCGTGTGCTCCCCTCCCCACAAGCTCTGCGTTCGTCGCCCTCCGCCGCAGCCGTCGCCGTTCGCCCTGGTCGTCGATGATCGTGGTCGTCGGCGCGGTCGCCGCCATTTGTCATCGAGAATCGATGCCGCCACCGGCGCCGCTGCCGCCATCGCAGTCCGCCGCCGTCGCCGCTATCGCCGCCGCCGCCGTCGCCGCCGCTGGCGCCGCAGCAGTGACGTGGTCGTCGTCGTGAACGCGGTCGTGGTCCTCGCGGTCGTGGTCGTGGTCGTGATCGTGGTCGTGGTCGTGGTCGTCGTGGTCCCCCCCAAACTCTGTCAAAGTCGGTCCCCAGACTCCTTCGTGGGTCGATCCTGGCCAGTTTTCCAAGCTGCGTTTAACCTTGGCGGCGAGATCCTTCAGAAGCGCCCAGAAGCATCCGACACGCAGGCGTCGTCGTCATGGTCAACAGCGGTGGCAGTTTCGTCGTGGTCGTCGCCAGCGGCAACGACTGCGTCGTCTCTGTCGTTGCCGTCGCCGTCATTGAGGTCGTCGTCGTCGTGTTCGTCGCCGTGGTGATGGTCTTCGACAGCGTCGTCGTCGTCGCTGGCGACGGCGTCATTGTCGTCGTCGTCGTCTTCGTCGTCGTCACCAACGCCGTCGTGGTTGTCGTCGTCGTCGTCCACGTGGTCGTCGTCGTGGTGATGGTCTTCGACAGCATCGTCGTCGTCGTCGTCGCTGGCGGCGGCGTCATTGTCGCCGTCGTCGTCGTCATCGTCGCCGCCGTCGTAGTGGTGGTCGTCGTCGTCGTCGTGGCCGTTGTCCTCGTCGTCGTCGTCGTCCTCGGCGTCGTCGTCGTCGTTGCTGTCGTCGGCGCCGTCGTTGTCGTCGTCGTCGCCGTCGTCGTCGTCGTGGTCGTCGTCGTCGTCGTCATGGTCGTCGTTGTCGTTGTCGCCGTCGGCGCCGTCGTCGTCGTCGAGGTTGCCGTCGTTGTGATCGTCGTGGTCGTCGTGGTCGTCGTCGGCGTCGTCGTCGTCATCGCCAGCGGCGGCGTCGTCGTCTTGGTCGTCGTCGGCGTCGTCGTCGTCATTCGCCGCCGTCGGCGTCGCCGTCGTCGTCGTCGTCGTCGTCGTGGTGATCGTCATGGTTGTCGTCGTCATGGTTGTCGTCGTCGTCGTCGTCGTCGTCCTCATGGATATTGTCGTGGTCGTTGTGGTCGTCGTCGTCGTCGTCGTCGTCGTCGTTGTCGTCGTCGTGGTCGTCGCTGCCAGCCGCGGCGGCGTCGGCGCAGTCGTCGTGGTTGAAGTTGTCGTGGTCGTCGTCATCGTCGTCGTCGTCGGCGGCGGCGGCGGCTGCAGGTGTACTGGCCGCTCGCCAAGGGGCCCCTGCAGGCGGAGGCCGCGGGCGCATCGGCGCGGGAGGGCACGGTCTCGAGGCGCCCCCGCCGCACCCTCGGTCGCTGCCGCCGCCGTCGCCGTCGTCCGTGGTCGTCGTCGGCGTCGTGGTCGGCGTCGGCGTCGTCGTCGTCGTTGTCGTCGCCGGCGCTGTTGTGGCCGTGGCCGTCGTCGTCGCCATCGTGGCCCGGGTCTACGTCGTCGTGGTCGTGGTCGTCGTGGTCGTCGCCGTTTTCGTCCCGTCGCCGCTGCGCCGAGTGCCATCTTCGCTGCGCGCCTCGGCCGTGTCGGAGCGTGCGGGTGGGGGTAGGCCGTGCTTCGCAGCGCCAGCAGAAGAACAGTGGAGGAGCAGGGAGAGCAGGAGAGGGAGGAGGAGGAGAAGGAGCATGAGGAGGAGGAGGAGGAGGGATGAGGAGGAGAATCTGGAAGAGAAGCGAGCGAAAGAGAGAGAGAGAGAGAGGATGAAGAGGAAGGAGGAAGACCAGGTGGAAGTGGAGGGGGATGACGGAGGGTTGGGACCAGGGATTGGGGGGGAAATGGAGTAAGAGGTGGACGTTGGACGAGGCAGTGGTGGAGAACGGGGGGCAGGGGGAACCTCGAATGTTTCAACGGTGATGCAGTGCACTCTCCCGTCCGAAGTAAAAGCCCATCACAGCGATGATTCTCCACTGCGGGGAGCGCCCCCCTTGAAAGGCGAGAGCCCCATGGCACCGCAGTTCGCCCCGGAGCCCAAGTCTGAAAAGGAGCGGTGCTCCATCCTTCGTGGGTCCCCAAACGGGGCGGTGACCACACCGTGCGGTGAGGGGATTCGGGGTCACCGCACGCTTTTGGGACTCGGGTCGTTCTCCGAGGACGCCTCGGGCGACTGGGCCTCCGAGGTCCCAAGACCGTGCAGTGACGGACCGTGCGGTGAGGTCCTCGGAGATTTCGAGGTCACCGCACGGTCTGTCACCGCACCGTTTCGGGACTCCCAAATCCTTCGAGCTACAAGGGGTTCGACGAGGTGGGTCCATAAAGTTCTTAGGGAAGTGTCCAGCGACAGCTCTGCTCTGAAAGAGCCGCCCTCAATGCGTGCAGCAGCTTCGCGCTTGTCAGACTTCTGGCCAATCAATCACATGTCGTCCCCAGTGCGAATCCCATGTCGAGAAGGACATCCATCCGTCCGTGTAACTGGTGCAACAGTTCAAACGTCTGGTAATTACAGACAAAGGACGTATGCGATAGATCCGTTTTGAAAAATGCCGCTCTCCATCTGTGTAGCTGCCTCACACTTGGGAGTGTCTGGTGAGACAGAGTAGGACGCCCCAAGCGAGACCACCGTTTTGAAAGGGTACTGTCCTCCACTCGTGTAGTTGTTGGGAAAAGGTGTGCACGCAATTCAGTGTTACCTACATGCAACAGTTCAGGAAGTCCTAAGCCAGAGCTCCCTTGTGACAATGAATCGCCCTCCATCCGTATGGCTGCTGGGAATGTTTAAGACGATTGTGCGCGGCGCCTGGGCGAGGGCTCTGTTGAAAGCTATCCGACCTCGAGTCGTTTGACTTTGATTTTTGTTTGGGACGAGTGTGCACGGTTCCAAGGAGGAGTCCCCGTTGCGAAAACAACCTGATTTTGAGCCGTGTGAACGTTGGAAATTTGAAGCTCCAGCATCGTACTTAAACAATGAAAATGTTTCAGGCGAAATACCCTGGCCGCCCCAACGATACGTCTGGTGATGCGACAGGGAGGAGTTCTTGAAGCCTCCTACGCCGAACCACCGCCGCGCCCATGTGGCCATGCGTTGGGCCAAAGTCTGGCCAAGCTATTGGACTATGTGATGCCACAGCCGTTGTGGACCCCCTTGGGGGAATACTTGCGAGGGAAAGGCACAGGAGGATGAGAGGGAGTGGAAGGAGAAGATGGTGGAAGAGAAGGAAGAGGAGGAGGATGAGGAGGAAGAGAAGGATGAGGAGGATGAGGAGGACAATAATGTCTCTTGAGGCCGTCTTGTGGCTTCCTGGGAGTTTCTTGGGATCCTCGTGGGGACTTGGGAAGAGCCTCCTGGGGGCTTCCTGAGGTTTTCTTGGAGCCCTCTTGGGGCGTCTTGGCGGTGAGGCCACACGCTGTCTTGTGTGCATCTTGGGCCGCCTTGGAGACATCTTGGGGGCATCTTGGATTCTCTTGGGCTTATCTGATCCATCTTGGAGGCCATCTTGGCCGTCTTGGAGACTCTTGTGGCGACGTCTTGCGTGGCAAAACCGGTGGGACACACCGAATTTCCCATACTTTTCAGGTCGCTGGCGGGCTGGGCCAGAGGCCATTGGGAGTTTTTGCATGACCTAAATAACCCAACGTCCTGCACGCCGCGCACTCCTCTGGTAGGCTACATGGGGCGGTGGATCGAAGACGCCTAGGGCGAATCACCGCCGCCCTCTGCCTTTCGGGAGCACCGATGCGGCCGAACGCTGTGGCCAAAGCTTGGAACAGCTATCGAGCCATCTGTTCCCCGATCCGTAGTGGGAGCCCTTCGGGGAACAGTTAGGGGAGGATGAGGGAGAGCATCAGGAGAGGGATGATGAGGATGAGGATGAGGATGACGATGAGGATGAGGGTGAGGAGGAGGAGGAGGACGAGTAGGAGCATGATGCTAGTGATTTTGACGATGATGATGATGATGATGATGATGATGATGATGGTGGTGGTGGTGGTGGTGGTGGTGGTGGTGATGATGATGATGATGATGATGAGGATGACGAGGATGATGAGGATGATGATGATGATGATGATGATGATGGTGATGATGATGAGGATGATGAGGATGATGATGATGATGATGATGATGATGCTGATGATGATGATGATGATGATGATCATGATGATGATGATGATGATGATGATGATGATGATGATGCTGTTGATGATGCTGCTGCTGATGATGATGATGATGATGATGATGATGATGATGATGATGATGATGATGATGATGATGCGGATGATGCTGATGCTGATGCTGCTCATGATGATGCTGATTATTATGATGCTCATGCTGATGCTGATGCTGCTGCTGCTGATGATGATGAACATGAGGAGGATGAGGATGAGGAGGAGGAGGAGGAGGAGGAGGAGGAGGAGGGGGAGGGGGAGGAGGTGAAGGATGACAAAGAGGAGTGGGTGGAGGAGGAGGAGGAGGTGGAGGAGGAGGAGATGGACGAGGATGAGGAGCAGGAGGAGGAAGAGGAGGACGAGGATACGAGTATGATACTGATGATGAGGAGGAGGAGAGAGAAGAGGACCAGCGTAAACCCAAAGCGTATAACCCTCCCTCCAACTTCTTTCTCCGTAGGTCCTTACACGAATCTACTTTCTTTACGGGAAATGCTCCATTCGAAGACAACCGTTTGAGAATTGTCAATCTCGCAAAGACGCCATTATTGGGACATCAGCGCCGCGAGTCAACGTGACTGTTGCGTCCTGGCAGTTCAAGATCGTGCCATAATGCCATTCCTGAAACTTGAGCATTGCGAGTCAATGTGGCTTTTGCGTCTTGACAGTCCTTCGTCGTGCCAGAACGCAATTCTGGGAACTTCAACCATACGAATCCTGGAAATCGTTGCAAACTTTGCAGACGAATGTGCGTGTCGCGAAGGTGAGAGCCACATTTTGACAAAGAGCCGCCCTATGGCCGTGAAACTGCTGCAAGCTTTTAGGACGAATGCACGCGGCGCTAAGGCCAGAGTCTCATTTTGAAGCGGATCCGCCCTCCATCTTTGAAACTCTCTCAACCTCTGAAAACAAATGAACGCGGCGCTAAGGCGAGAGCCACATTTTGGAAAGGAGCCGCCCTGCATCCGTGAAATCGTTGCAAGCTTTTAAGCTTCGGGGTCATTAGTTGTGAGGGAGTCTCGGGCGCAACGCCCGGCCCGCCCTGCCGACACGTCTGGGGAGTCGACGGGGATGAGTCGTCCATCTGGGAAACGGATGGAGGATAGGGCTTCTTGGGAGCCTCAAGGCATTTTTGGGGTCTCCTGGGAGCTTCCTGGGGGCCTCTGGGGTCTCTTGGGGGCCTCCTCGACGACGATGCCACCGCTGGTTCCCGCCGACGACGGCGGCGCCTGCGGCGGCGACGGCGCCGGCGACGACGATCTCGGCGGCGGCGGCGGCGGCGGTGCCGCGCAGGGACGGCAAGGGCGAGGAGCCGGGGGCGGAGGTCCCCGACAGGCTGGCGGGCTCCTGAGGCGGGTGAGCGAGCTGGGGACGTGGAGGTGCACGTGGACGTGGACGTGGAGAAGGGGTGGAGGTGGACGTGGACGTGGACGTGGAGGGTGGAGGTGGACGTGGGGAAGGGGTTGAGGTGGAGGTGGGCGTGGAGGGTGGAGGTGGAGGTGGACGGTGGAGGGTGGAGGGTGGACGTGGAGAGGTGGAGGTGGAGGTGGACGTGGAGGTGGAGCTGGGACTTGGAGGTTGACGTGGACGTGGAGGTGGAGGAGGACGCGGAGGGGGTGGTGGAAGGGGAAGGTTGGAGCTGGCTGGGGGTCTGAGGTGGCCCAGCATGGGTTCCAGCGAGCATGAAAGGGGGGCGAGGTTCGAGGTCCTGGGTTCGAGAAGGTTGTCTACCTTTTTCGGTCTCTGGGCGCCGTTTCCGGGCCCCAGGGCTGTCGAAAGCGCTTCTGGGGTGATAAAACTGCAACAGATGGACCCTCGAGAGGGGTCCAGTGACCGATCTTGAGCGGATCTGTCTTCATCTCCCCGGTTGGCCGATTCTCTCGGGCTCCATGCGTCTCCGACCCCCCGACCGCCTCCAGGGGGAAGGGCCTTTTTTTTCCTTCCCCTTCTCCTCCCGCTCCCCCTACCCCATCTTCCGACCGCCGTGATCGTCGGGGTGGTGGTGGTGGTGGTGGTGGTGGTGGTCGTCGTCGTCGTTGTTTGTCGTCGTCATCTTGATTTGTCGTCGTCGTCGTCTTCGTCGTCCTTGCTCTCGTTCTCGTGCTCGTCGTCGTCGTCGTCGTCATCGTTGTCGTTGTCGTTGTCGTCGTCGTCGTCGTCGTCCTCGTCGTCGTCGTCCTCGTCGTCCTCGTCCTCCTTCTCGTTCTCGTTCTCGTCGTCGTCGTAGTCGTAGTCGTGGTCGTCGTCTTCGTCGTCGTCGTCGTCGTCCTCGTCCTCGTCCTCGTCCTCGTCGTCGTCGTCGGCGTCGGCGGCGTCGTTCTCGTCGTCGTCGTCCTCGTCCTCGTTCTCGTCGTCGTCGTAATTTCCGATGACCTCGAAGGGCTTCCAGACGACGCCTCCAGTGGCCTCTGGAGACCTCCTTAGGCCTCTGCAGACCTCTGGAGACCTTCAGAGGTGGCCGTCGTGTTCGTCGTCGTCGTCGTCGTCGTCCTCGTCGCCCTCGTCGTCGTCGTCGTCGTAGTCGTCGTCGTCGTCGTCCTCGTCCTCGTCCTCGTCCTCGTCGTCGTCGTCGGCGTCGTTCTCGTCGTCGTCGTCGTCGTCCGCGTTCTCGTCGTCGTCGTCGTCGTAATTTCCGATGACCTCGAAGGGCTTCCAGACTACGCCTCCAGAGGCCTCTGGAGACCTCCTTAGGCCTCTGCAGACCTCTGGAGACCTTCAGAGGTGGCCGTCGTGTTCGTCGTCGTCGTCGTCGCCCTCGTCGTCTTCGTCGTCGTCGTCCTTGCTCTCGTTATCGTGCTCGTCGTCGTCCTCGTCAACGTCGTCGTCTTCGTCGTCGTCGTCGTCTTCGTTCTCGTCGTCGTCGTCGTCGTCGTCGCAGTCGTCGTCGTCGTCCTCGTCCTCGTCCTCGTCGTCCTCGTCCTCGTCCTCGTCCTCGTCGTTCTCGTCGTCGTCGTCGTCGTCGTCGTCGTCGTCATCGTCCTCGTTCTCGTCGTCGTTGTCGCAATTTCCGATGATCTCGAAGGGCTTCCAGACGACGCCTCCAGAGGCCTCTGGAAACCTCCTGAGGCCTCAGGAGACCTTCGGAGGTGGCCGTCGTGTTTGTCTTCGTCGTCGTCCTCGTCGTCATCATCGTCGTCGTCGTCGTCCTCGTTCTCATCGTCGTCTTCGTCGTCGTCGTCGTTGGTCGTCGTCGTCGTCCGGCGCCTGGGCCCCCCCCTTGCGGGGCCCGACCACGCTACCGTCACCCCTCCACGGGGGCCCGACCCTCGCCTCCTTGGGCGCCTCTCAGGCCGTATTGGCGCCCAAACTTGGGCCGTCTTGGGGCCCTCATTGGGGCCTAGTGGGCCGCCTTGGGGCGGTCTTGAGGGCCTCTTGGGTCCCTCATTGGGGCCTCTTGGCTCCAGTTCGAGCGGAGAGCTGAGTCCATGTAAAGCCCACTGTTTTCTGACAAGGGGAGCCCGCTTTTCACGAGATTGGAATCGTCGTGACCGTTTAGAATCAGAAGTTGCCCCCCCCCCCCCTCTCTCAGGGTCTCGGGGGCCTCTTGGGCCGTCTTGGTGGAGCGTGTCGGAATCTCGAACTGTCGAGGACCTCCATCACACTGAACGAACAGAAGAAATCGATGATTTTGGCCTCTCGGGGCCCTCTCGTGAAGGCTCAGTGGGCTCTCTTGGGGCGCCTCGAAGGCTTCTTGGGCCGTCTTGTGGCCATCTTGGGGTCATCTTGGTGGACAGATCGTGCGGCGGTTCGGGGCCCTCTTGGGCCGTCGGGGCGGCCTCTTGGGGCCCTCCTGGCCCGTCTTGGGGCCCCGTTGCGCCCGAAGATTCACGCGGGAAGCCGCAGCGGGGCCCCGGGGGCACGCGGAGAGCTCCAGAAGATTTGGCACTGGGGTCTGCGGCAGGTTCGCGTCGTGTCGACCGGCGGCGACCCCAGCGCGGGCGTCTACGGTTGAACGCCGCCTGTGGCCCAGAATCGGCTCATCCTTGAACGATCCGGCCTTTTTGAAGGGGCCGATCGTTCAAGTTTGGGCAATCCCCGCGGTGCCAGGAACCAACGCTGGGGTCAACACGACGCAAACTTGCCGTAGGCCCTTTTCTAAGGAGTCCTCAGGGTTTTTGAGGACTGAGGCTCAGGGGTTGAGCAGTGGACCTGGGGACACTCCGCTTCGTGCCACAGGGGCGCAGTGGCGGACTGGTGGCCCCGGCCCTTCTCTCGGGGGGGCACGAGAGAGATCTCGCCAGAAGGACGCGTGGCGCGAGAGCACCGGGTCCTGAGCGTTCTTTTGGGCATTCCTCCTCCTCCTCCTCCTCCTCCTCCTCCTCCTACTGATCGTTGTTGGCACTCCTCGGGCTTCAACGGCCCTCCCGGGCATCGGCGCCGTCCAAGAGCGGCCCAGTGCGAGAACCTGTCCCCGGGGGAAAGCGCCCGTTCCAGGACCCGCTTCCCATAGGATCAAGGGACCTTTCCAGGGGCCCAAGCAGCAGCCAGAGCCTGTCGTGCCTCGCGCAGCCTGGGCTGCTCTTTCGCGCCGATGGAGGGTTCGTTTCGTCGTCTGTCTGGAACACGTACGCACGAAGCCGAACAACGCACGGGGAATGCACTCCCGAGCGATGGCGAGTGACAGGGGCCAGGTCAACACGGATCATGGGTCTGGCGGCTTTCAGCTGGCGCTTTGAATTAGTGCCTCGCTCCGGCCTGCTCTGGTCAGAGCTGAGCGCTGCATCATGATCAAAGGGTGGGCGCGCGGATGATGTGGAGCGCATTTGTGCTGGTTGGGGAGACCCAGAGGTGAGAGGCAGCGGTGGCGGTGGTGTTGGTGGTGAGGAGGAGGAGGAGGAGGAATGCTATGAGGAGGAGGAGGAGAAGGAGGAGGAGGAGACGGAGCAGGAGGATGAGGAGGAGGACGAAGAGGCCGTTCCGAATTTGGGAGGAGGCCGAGCATGATTGGGGAGGTCGCTTCCCCAGCGCGTCTTAAGCAGAGTTCCCGAGCTGGATCGAGCTTCAAAAACGTGTAAGGGGCGTCTGGCCTTGGCACGTGCATGTGATGTTGACGATGTTGTTTTGCGCGCACGCGCTGTATCCAAGCACGACGCAGCGCGACGCAGTTGCCAACCCTTGGACAGGCGCTTGCTGCAGGAGCAATTGCTGCTCTACGGGAAGGTAGCCCGATCACCTGCCGCAGATGTTCTTCGCTCCCATACGTTCGTCCCGAACACCACAGTTCCGGCTTCGCAGCGGTATGTGAGGCGTTGTGGGCGTCCGCGCAACGAGTGGACGACCATGGTGCAGAGAGAGTCATTTCGTGCCAATCTGAGTTCTGACCTTGTGCATGATCAGCGCATGTGGAAGCACAGCGTTGTACAGTACTGTC
The DNA here is from genome assembly GCA_963575745.1 of Prorocentrum cordatum. Lineage (NCBI taxonomy): Eukaryota > Dinophyceae > Prorocentrales > Prorocentraceae > Prorocentrum > Prorocentrum cordatum. The sequence continues at coordinate 71,544 of CAUYUJ010018231.1, read as the reverse complement.
AGGGTCCACGCGCCTCTGGCGAATGACTTGTGTGTGTGCGTCTTCTGAAAAAAAAAAACATGGGGCATGTGTATATACAGGACATGCATATTTATGTAGATTCATGTTTTCTCTTTCCATTTGGATCTATGTATATGTATACACATATGTTTAGGCATGCGTACTTGTAATCTACATACATTAAAAAATTGTGTTTCGGAGTGCCGCCACGCACCGAATCCGTGCCGCACCGTATCCGTGACATTTGAGTTTCCGTGTTTCGCAGGTCCGTCGTGCACCGAGTCCGTGACGCACCGACTCCGTGACACTTGAACCGTGCCTGTGCAAGGCGGCCGTCGAATCGGCAGCGACCGCGTTTCTCAGGCTCACATCAGGAGATGCGCTGTGCGGAGGTCCGGTCTTGCGAGCATGTCCTCGCGCATGTATCTGAACGAGATCGGAGTTTATGGGGCATGGTCGGGAGGGCGTCCTTCCGACCGTCGGGAGGGCAACCTTTCGACTCCCCACTTGGGCTTGGACACGTGAGTAGGTTAGCTCCCCAGATACACGCGCAGAAATGTGACTTAAGACCGGCTTTTCTCGCCAGTGCTTAGGAGAACAGGAGGCGGACAGAAATCGTTGTTGTTTTCTTAACAGGTCGTCCGATAACCAACCCATCGGATAATGTTTTTTCTCGGATCTTCTGGCCAGTCGGCCGGAGGCGCCTCCAACAGTGTATACGATTTTAATATACGGGTGATGCATGAGGTTGGCATTGAACGAATTCTGTCCATACATGTGTGTACATTCGTCTGCATGTTCACCTGCGTGCGCACGCGTGTAAGCGTATTCCCATGCACGCGTGCACTTGTAAAAAGGCTGCGCGCGTGTGTCAATATATGTTCATACGTGGATATCTACAAGTTTGTTGTGTCGCTCGGTAGCGTGCTATTGCCCCCCCCCCGCGTGAAGCTCCTTTGCATGCAGCATGCCAAGTATGCCTCTTACCCCAGCGCGCGATTTCTGGTACTTTTTGTCAACGCAGCCCGCGACAGCTTTATCCGCGGTTGTCTTCCCACTGCGGCGTTGGAGGACACATTGCTTGCAAAGTCATGTTCAGGTCGACGGGTGCGTTACTTGTACGTGACTGGGTATTCCGTGTGCGAATCCATTTGCAATCATTGTCGGTGCCTGTCGTGCATGTGGAGCACATGTATGGCAGCATTCGCTGGCAACTTGAAGCGTTCAAACAGATGCTGCCACATCTATCGACATATGCGCGCTTGTTGATTCGCATTTTTATGCGCGTGGTTTTATGTGCAGTGATATCTGATGGTGTACCCACAATATCCTCACGCTGCCCTCTCTCTGGTGCCCTCATGGATACACTGCTCGGCGGTGAATTTCCTAGCCACACATCGGTGGAATTGTTCTGGATTTTTTGTGCACGTATTGCTTCTGTAATGCAAGCCTAAGAGATGAGCAGTTCCGCTCTGTGGACGATCGTGTCCAGGCTGGTTCCGCATTTATATGGCGCTCATCCAGTTGCTTGCGGCCAGCCCCGACACCGCGCCAACACTGTTTCCGGAAGTCGAGTTTGAGTGTTTTTGCAGTTCAGTGCCTGGCTTGAGCTTGCCCGAGCGTCAAACACCCCCCCGTTGCCGTATCCTCGTTCTCCACCTGCTCGTTCGTTTTGCATGTTTCTTGGCGGGATATTCGGGGCCTCTTGTGGGCCTCTTGGCGTTTTGGGGCTCTCCTGTGGGCTTGTAGAGGGCCCGTTGGGAATCCGTTGGTCCGTTGGGGCCAGTCGGGACTCTCTGGGCAGTTTCGGGCGCGATCTTTCTACCGAGCTCTCCCCAAGAGGCTCGGTTGAACCATGTTGGGGACGTTTGGACGTGTCTTGGGTCCGTCTTGGCGTCTTGGGCCTGCCTTGGAGCTTTCTCGGGACCGTCTTGGGCCGTCTTTGGCGCTGGTTGTGGCTTCTACAGTTCTCCTGGACAGATTTTCCAGCTGGACTGCCTTGGAAACAGTATTGTTGTACCTCTCAGGATCTCGCGGGAATCCTCCCTGGGCGCCTCCGGGGGGGTTCTTCCGGCCTCTTGGGACCTGCTGCGGTATTTTTGCGAAGGCATTACGGCCGGTGCCGCCGGCATTGGGAACGACGAAGGTGAAAACGAGGGGGGGGGCATGGGGAGGAGGATGAGTGGGAGGTGGAGGGAGGGTGGAGGAGGTGGATGAGGGAGGAGGACGGGGGAGAAGGATGTGGAGGAGAAGCAAGAGGAGGAGAAGGAGGCAGAGGAGAGCAGGAGGAGAGGGAGCAGAGGGGGAGGAGGAGGAGGAGGAGGAGGAGGAGGAGGAAGAGGAGGAGGCCAGAGGCTTTCTTGGGACAGCCTGGGGCTCTCTTGAGGCCGTCTTGGGCCGTCCAGGGCTCCTCTTGCGCCGTCTCGAGGCACTCTAGGAGGCCCCCTGGGCAATTTTGAGCTCTCCTGGGCTGTCTTGGGGCATTTTTGGGTCCCCTTGGGAGCCTCGTGGGGCCTCTTGGGGCTTCTTCGGGGCCTCTTGGGGCCCTCTTGGGGCTGAGAGCTCGAAATGTCCGTTCGGGTCCCCCGTCTGGGCACTCTCCTGGAGCCGTCTTGGGGGCCTCTTGGGCCGTTTTGGAGGCGTCTTGGGCCGTCTTGGGGCCCTCTTTGGCCGTTTAGGGATCCTCTTGGGGGCCTCTTGGGGGCCTCTTGGGCCGTCGCGGAGCGATCTTGGGGACCTCTTGGGCCGTCTTGGCGCGTCGGGAAGCGGAAGAGGCAATAACGTCACAATCTTCCAAAAACGTATGGGAACTCCATGAATTTTGCCTCTTGGGGCTCTCGTGGGAAAGCTCCTGGAGGCCTCTTGGGGCGCTTTGCAGGCCTCTTGGGCCGTCTGGAGGCCGTCAAGGCGTCTTGGATAGATCGTTCGGCGATTCGGGGTTCTCTTGGACTGTCGTTGGGGCCTCTTGGGGCACTCTTGGCCCGTCTTGGGGCGTTGTTGGGCTCCAGGACTCTCAGGGGGGGCCCCCGGACCCCCCCCCCCCGGGCGGGGGAGGGATCGAAGGGAAGGGGCTTCCCTTCGACTCAATTACGACGTTGCTCAACTTTGCTGTGGCTGGCGCGCTGAGGAGGCCCCTGGGACGGGGGAGCTTCGACGAGCTCAGGGAAAGGGGGGAGGCAGGGAAAGGGGACGACAGAGACGACGACCAACGAATGACGGAGATGACGACTTGAACGGATAAGCCCCTCACACACGCCGACAGGGTCGGCGGACTCGGCCGTCTTGTTGCCGTCTTAGAGGATGGATCAGGCGCCAGGAAGCAAAATTGTGGGAGGCGTTCTTTCAGGGATGCTTGCTGCGAGGGGTCTTTATTTGAAGACATACGGTAGGTTCGCGTCGTGTCAACTGGCGGCGACCCCAGCGCGGGCGTTTAAGGTTGAACGCCGCCCGTGGCCCAGAATCGGCCCGTCGTTGAGCGATCTGGCGTTAACGGAACGGCCGATCGTTCAAGTTTGGACGCTCCCCGCGGTGTCAGGAACCAACGCCAGGGCCGTCACGACACGAAGCTGCCGTACAGCAATTTGTTGAATCTTCAGACCAGTTCAGTCCAGTCCAGTCAAGCCAGGCGCCATCAACGGCGCATCGGCAGGGAATCGGAATGAGCACGGTTGGCTCATACATCCGTAAGGGTTTCGCCCCTTGCCGCCGGCCCCCTCTCTCGGATAATGGGCAATGCAAGAGCGAAATCATGAGGCCTTGGCGCCGGCGTGAAGCAGCATCGGGACTTCACGCGAAGACGTTGAGTAATCGGCAAGACAAATTGAAATTCTGATGATATTGTTGAATTCGGTGTTGCCTTTCGAGCTTGCTCGCGTATGCTGTGCAACAAGCTTTCTACGAAGTACTGAAATGTTGCAAATCTCATGTGTTGTTTGACCCTGACCCCACCGATCTGCGTGAGGGGTGCCACCGAATTTCAAGACATGTGGTAAATCCCATGGGTTTTTCGACCCTGACCCCGCCGATCTGCATGAGGAGTGCCACCGAATTTCAGAAATGTGATGAAGACCGTGTGTTTTTGGACCCTGACCCCGCCGATCTGCGTGAGGCGTGTCACCGAATTTCAAGACATGTGGCAAATCCCTTGTTTTTTTCGGCCCCGACCCCGCCGATCTGCAGAAGGGGCGCTATCGAATTTCAGAAATGTGGCAAGTCTCTTGTGCTTTTGGACCCTGACTCCGCCGATCTGTGTGAGGGGTGCCACCGAATGTCAGAACTGTAGCAAATCCCTTGTGTTTTTGGACCCTGACCCCGCAGATCTGCGTGAGAGGTGCCACCGAAATTCAGACATGTGGCAAATCCCATTTGTTTTTAGACCCTGACCCTGCTGATCTGCGGGAGAGGTGTGACCTTGCTGATCTGCGTAAGGGATGCCACCAAATTTCAAGACATGTGGCATATCCCATGGTTTTTCGACCCTGCCCCGCCGATGTGCTTGAGGGGTGCCACCGAATTTAAGACATGTCGCAAATCCCATGGGTTTTTCGACCCTGACCCCGGCGATCTGCTTGAGGGGTGCCGCAGAATTTCAGAAATGAGGCATATCCCATTGGTTTTTGGACCCTGACACCGCCGATCTGCGTGAGGGGTGCCGCCGAATTTAAGACATGTAGCAAATCCCATGGGTTTTTCGACCCTGACGCCGGCGATCTGCTTGAGGGGTGCCGCCGACTTTCAGAAATGTCGCGAATCCCATTGGTTTATCGACCCTGACTCCGCCAGTCTGCGTGAGGGGTGCCGCCGAATTTCAGAAATGTGGCAATGTCCATTGATTTTAAGACCCTGATTCCGCCGACCTGCCTGAGGGGTGCCACCGAATTCAAGAAATGTGGCAAATCCCTTGTGTTATTTGGACCCTGACCCCGCCGATCTGCGTGAGGGGTGTCAGTTTAGACCCCCCCAGAAATTCTGATAACCCTCAGGAGACGCTAGGTTAGCTGGTTTCCCCCCCCCCCCCCCCCTCGCGCGGTCTACAACAAGGAACAGTAAGCAGCATCAAGCAATACTGGAACAGTGGAAACTGGAAGCTGGAAGTGGTGCTGGGAACAGCAAACCCTCAGCCTACAGCCTGGTGGCCCCACAAGGGGGCCGGCGGATTCCAGTGAAAACGAATTGGCAAAACCATGCGACCATGCTGCAAATCTAGACTCGGCGGCGAGCGAGGGGGGTAAGTGAGAAGGGGCGGGCCTTCTCAGAAGTCTCGGAAGCCCCCCCAGCCTTTGAGAAGTTTTCTAAGCCTTCCCCGAAAACAGAAAACAAACCTCTCAGAAGGCGCGAGGGTCTCTGAGAAGGCCTTCTCCTTCTCACTTCCCCCCCTCGCTCGCCTCCGAATCGTGGAGGCGAAAGGAGGAGGAGGAGGAGGAGGAGGCGGAGGAGGAGGAGGAGGAGGAGGAGGAGGATGAGGAGGGAGGAGGGAGGCGGAGGAGGAGGAGGAGGAGGAGGAGAGGAGGAGAGGGAGAGGAGGAGGAGGAGGAGGAGGAGGAGGAGGAGGAGGGAGGAGGAGGAGGGTGTGGTCGAGGCGAATCCTCCTCAGACCACCAGCCATGGTCCTAACACTCCGCCGTCGCGCAGGCGCGATGGCGGCGACAGGCGCCTGCCTGCGGTGTCCGCCGTCGGGCCGTCAAGGGCAAGCCAGAAGGCAGTGACATACAGCCAGAATGGCTGAGATAAGGCCCACCTCCTCCTCCTCCTCCTCCTCCTCCCTCCTCCCCTCCTCCTCCTCCTCTCCCCTCCTCCTCTCTCCTCCTCCTCCTCCTCCTCCTCCTCCCTCCTCTCCTCCTCCTCCTCCCCTTCCTCCCCCCTTCTCTCCTCCTCCTCCTCCTCCTCCTCCTCCCCTCCTCCTCCTCCTCCTTCCCTCCTCCTCCTCCTCCTCCTCTCCTCCCTTCCTCCTCCTCCTCCTCCACCTCCTCCTCCTCCTCCTCCTCCTCCTCCTCCCCCTCCTCCTCCACCTCCTTCACCCTCCTCCCTCCTCCTCCTCCTCCTCCGCCTCCTCCTCCTCCTCCTCTTCCTCCCCCCTTTCCTCCTCCTCCTCCTTCACTCCTCCTCCTCTCCTCCTCCTCCTCCTCCTCCTCTCCCTCCTCTTCCCTCCTCCTCCTCCTCTCCTCCTCCTCTCCTCCTCCTCCTCCTCCTCCTCCCCTCCTCCTCCTCCCTCCTCCTCCTCCTCCTTCTTCCTCTCCTCCTCCTCCTCCTCCTCCTCCTCCCCTCCTCCTCCCTCTCTCCTCCTCCTCCTCCTCCTCCTCCTCCTCCTCCTCTCCTCCTCCTCCTCCTCCTCCTCTTCCGCCTCCTCCTCCTCCTCCTCCTCCCCCTCCTCCTCCTCCTCCTCCTCCTCCTACTCCTCCTCCTCCTCCTCCTCCTCCTCCTCCTCCTCCTCCTCCTCCTCCTCCCCCTCCTCCTCCCCTTCCTCCCCCCTCTTCTCCTCCTCCTCCTTCACCTCCTCCTCCTCCCTTCTCCTCCTCCTCCTCCTCCTCCTCCTCTTCCTCTCCCCTCCTCCTCCTCCTCCTCCTCCTCCTCCTCTTCCGCCTCCTCCTCCTCCTCCTCCGCCTCCTCCTCCTCCTCCTACTCCGCGTCGCGCGCTGATAGCAAGCGACCCTAGACTGCGCCGAGCAGGCTGGGGAGCGGCCCAAGTACGTTCGAGCGGGCTTGACGTGATCGTTTCGTTGTGCCGCCCCTTTCCCAGGTTTAAATGAGAGCTCCTAGGTGCCCGAACTTTTTGCGTTCGGGATGTATATCGATAGTGTCGGTCTCGGCCCGTGCGAGTGCCTCTCAGACTGTGAATGGGTTGCCTCGGGTTTCCGTAAAGGCCGCGCCGAGACCGCGGGCGCATTGCACGCGTGCGCTGACGTGTGGGGCGGGCGCGCGGGGCCGTGTTCGGGACCTTGGGGGGGAGGCGGCTGTCGCCGAGGTGCGAGGTCATGCGCGCGTGCGCGACGATGACCGCGACGACAGGGCCAGGCGGCGCCGCCTCGGCAATCGAGCTGCGGACGATTCGGCGCGCCGAGGCGCCTAGATGCACCCTGTAGATGCTGTGGCCCAGGACAGGGTGGTCAAGTCTCACCAGCCGGTCCAGTATGTTGGCAAGTTCCTGGCCAGGGACGATCCGAGCTGTTGGGCGCAGCCTGTCGTCGGTCACCCGCCGCGGGACGGGGCTGCGGAGGGGGCGGCGGATCGTCCTTCGGCGCTCCGGCGATGCTGCGCTTCCCGAGGGCGCTCACGACCCTGTCTGGTTTCCGAAGGGCGGCTTCGGGTGCATCAGGTGCCTGGGGTCTGGAGGGTTTAGTTAGACCCTGAAAGCTAGCCCGTGTCAGGCAGGCGGAGGCCGCCGCGTCTGGACGGTTGGCCCTCTCGCGTTTTGCAGCGTCAGCGGTGCCCACAGCGAACACAGTACCCAGCGGAGCGGTCGAGATTGCCACGGAAGCTGCCCGCGTGGGTTTGTGGCCTGGGGCCGCCTGCGTATGCTGTGGCGCGGCCGTCGCCCTCGCAGTGGTGCCGAGCTTCTGGGTGCGGGAGGCGGCCTAAGGCATACCCCGTTCGGCCCATTCGCCCTGGACCACAGGTTCAAGGGCCTCGGGGTCCTGCCTCCTGTCGGAGGAGGGGGATGCTGCCCAGGGTGGTTTGGGGTCCAGGGGCCGCTCTCGTTTTAGCTCAGTGTTTTTTCCCCTGGCGGTGGCACTCCGTCCCCCTTCTGGCCTCCTTGCCCCCGCCTCTCCTGGGAGACGCCCGTCTTCCCATGCTCGCGCTTCCGCGCGAAACCGCTGGCTGCCAGAGTCTCTCTCTCTCTCTCTCTCTCTCTGACTGCACCCCTTTGCCCCACCAGCACAACATTCCTGCTCCTGTTGCTCCTCCTCCTCCTCCTCCTCCTCCTCTTCCTCCTCGTCCTCCTCCTCCTCCTCCCCTTACTCGCACATCGACGTCATCACGATCCAGAAGACCAGGCAGCCCATGCGCGTCACCAGAGGGAACGAGCTCGCAGATGGGTACGCTCAGAGAGGAGCCGAGATCGCAGCCAACTGCATTGCCCCTCAGGTCGCCGACCTGCTCGAGAGAGAGAGAGAGAGAGAGAGAAGCTCCTCAAGCGCATCCACCGCATAATAGGTGCCGTTGCTGCTCACCTTGCAGGGCTCGACCACCCGCACCTTACCCGCACGCGTCAGTGGGGCGGAGGAGTCAAGGCATTCCACGCACGCAAGCAGGTCGAGGAAGAGACGGGCCACCGAATGCACAAGCGGACCGACGGCAAGTGGGTCTGCCCCGAATGCAGCAAGGGGCCTGGCAAGTACTCCATGATCGACTGGATGCGGACACGCGGCTGCAGTTCAACGCCAATGGTAGCCAACCGCAGCGGGCTGGCCACCAAGGTCCCCAAGACGGAGTACGCCACCCTCATGAACCAAGGGCCGATCCACCCAACGCACAACCTGAGCTACCTGCATGGGCAATGCTGGTGCTGGCGATGTGGAGCAATGGGCTCCCTCACCGCCGATGGCAAGAGCCGCGTGCTGCGACTCCGACGCAGATGCCGAGGTTGGACAGCGCCAGCAGCCAAGCACCAGCTCGACCGCCTTCGGCGGGGCAAGCCCCCCAAGCCAGGCAAGGCCAAGTGGCCCGACGACGCGGGCGCCAAGCCCGAGCCGCCCCGCAAACCCAGAGCCAGCCGCTCAGTGCGCGCAGCAGCGAAAGAAGCGGGCACGACCAAGCGGAAGTGGCAGCGCAGAGGTCTATCGACGCTCCTGCCTGCAGACCACTCGGGCATGAGGAAGCGAACCAAAAGCAGTACCCGCGGGCTGGAACGTCGCAACCGACGTCTCGAGCAAATCCAGGAGATGGCCTCCCTGGTTCAGGAGTAAATTATGGCGACAGGAGTCTCAGCGATGCAAATCCTGGAGATGGCCTCCCAGGTTCAGGAGTAAATTGCTCGTCGAAGTCTCAACCAAATCCTGGGGATGGCCTCCCAGGTTCAGGAGTAAATTCCGCCGTCGGGAGGAGTCTCGAGCAAAATCCTGGGGACGGCCTCCCAGGTTCAGGAGTAAATTGCGGCCCAGCCACGTGCTCAGCCAAGCGAAGCTCAGGAGAATCCGCTGACCCAGCCGAAGCACCGAAGCGGCCCGATCAACGGCCGAGGCAGGGCGCGCGCAGACCTCGGGCCACCAGCGCTGACAACTCCACCATGCGCCGATGTGATGACCACTGTGAGCAGCCAGACGACGTGGACTGCACCAAGGACGACAGGCCCGACCTACACGCCAAGGTCTCGGGGCACCCGGCCGAGACAGAAGGGGTGCAGAGGGGTGCCCTTCCCCCAACCGATGCAGGCCAGGGCGCTCGGCCACGAGACAGCTCACGACCGCGCAGACCTGACCGTTCACGTAGCCCACCAACTGAGCCCACCCAGGCCAGACCTGACGAGCCCAGAGGGAACCGCACACGAGAGTACAGTCTGCTGGACTCGAGCTCCCCGACGAGCAACCGCTCACGCAGCCCCGCAGGTCGCCGAGGCCAAGCTGTACAGCGCCAAGAGGAGGAAGGCGAAGCGCCAAGCGACGAGGTGGCCCAACTCCAAACGGGCCCAGCGCTCCAGCACGCCAAGCTGAAGGAGTGCGGTAATGACATCCAAGGCATAGTGGCGCAGGATAACTTGGAGCCACTTGAGATCGCGCTGAAGCAACTTTCAAGCTGGCGGATCACCGATCTGGTCGACAGCCACGCGGGCAGAGTCAGCTGGAACGACCTATGCGTGGACTACATCAAGCGGGAGTTGCGGCGCGAGGACTTCGAGGTTTTTTTTTTTTTTTTTTTTGCGGGTGCGGCAGCGACGCCAACTATGGTACCGAACTCCAACGCCGTGCCCAACAGATATGCGACCGTGGATGGGACGGTGGGCACATCCTGCGGGAACGGCGGCTGGCCCACGCGCGCGCCCAGGATGGCGACGACGTAACCACAGCGATCCAGCGCCTCACTGCCGACCAGGCCGCGGCGAGGGCTTTCCTCACCCCCAGGCAGCAGACACACCACTATGAGGCGTTCCGCGTAGGGCACCTCAACATCTCAGCGGACTACATCTCCATATACCAGAATGGGTCCAACGCCAGCGCCGAGCCACAGGAGCACGACCCAGGCAACGGCCCCTACGCCGACAACGACTCCAGCGGGACAGCAGGAGGCACTCCAGCGGCAGCGGCAAGAATACTGGGCGAGCAGCAGCACGTGACGGTCATCCAAGGACCTCAGCACCCACCCAGTAGCAGCAGACCCCGCAGATGCGCATGACGTAGCGGCTCCAGCAGCGGAGCAGCTCCAAGCCCCAGCGCAGGCTGCAGCAGCAGAGGACGCAACAGATGCGCTAGACGAAACGACTCGTGCAGAGGGGCCGCCCCAGGCCCCGGCGCAGGCTGAGCCAGCAGGGCCAGTCGAGCCATATGCCCCGAGATCCAGGTCCCCGCGCTCAGGACGGAGGCGGGCGCAATCTACCAGCAACAAATCCGCGGGCAGTGACGACGGCGCGCAGGAGACCAGGCCAATCCACATCTCCCTCAGCCTGAACGCCCTCTGCCGACAGCTGCGGGGCTACGCGGCCACGTGGGTGCACGACCTCACTGCGCCAGAAGTGGGGCAAACATCATGGACGGCATGGGGCAACCAGTGCGTCGCGGCGCTGCTCAGCAACCCTATGCACAGGCGCCTGCGCGACGAAGTGGAGTTCATCGCAGGCGTCGACGGCATCACCAACTACGCACGCGGCATCATCTACCTCGCGTGGATCGACACGCAGACAGCACGCCAGCGGCTGACGGGCCACATCCAGCCCCTTCGGATTAGCGAATGGCTGCACGTGGTCGCGATGCACTGGGCCAACCTTGACGAGGTCCACCGAATGATGACGGACGCGCTCAACGGCGAGCTCACTATCCTTGGAGGCCAGCCGCCAGAGTGGGCTCCGCCACACGGCACTGCCGCAGGCGTCTGGCATGGACAACCCACAGTACCAGCACCCGCGCTGCCGAGACCAGCTTACATCCCCAACTGGCTCGTCACGGAAGGCTGGAGGCGACCATGGCCTAATTGGGGCCAGGCGCCCGAACCAGACAGCGACGACGACAACTACCACCATCCTGATGCGGCGCCTTCTCACGGCGGAGTTGGCCAGGCCCATCCACAACTACAACCGCCGGCTGTGCAGGATCCCGCCGAAGGTGCTCAGCAGCGCCCAGCCAGCCAGGCAGGGGCCGCCGAGGAAGCAACAGCGACGGACCTGCCGACACTCGGTGCACAACAAGACGACCAGCCCCAAGCCGAAGCAGTACCAGGAGCTGAACACCGACGCCGAAGCGCTAATGTGCAGGCCTGGCGAGGCATTATAGCAGGCGGGCGCAGCCGACCCGAGGAGGAAGACGACATGCAGCTCATGCAGACTGCCGTGGGGCCAGCGGGCCACGCCGACTGGGCGCGCCCAGCAGTCGTCGAACTTGCACGCCAGCTTGAGGTGCAAGATCACGGTCTCCAGCGCGGAGAAGCCCAGACAGACCAGCCGCCCGTGGAGGCGGAGGCGCCAGTCAGCACCAAGGCCGACACGCGCGGGAATGCGACCAAGCGTCCCGCGCAGCGGCCTGCAGGCAAGCCACAGTGTAAGGCGCGCCGCCCAGCGGGACCCGACGCCAGCCCAGACGCGCAGGCCGCGACAGGATCCCCTGCGGCCAGAGAGGCCATGGCAGCTGCCGCAGCCCGCCGCGAGGCCAGGCTTAAGGAAGTACTCAACAGGAGTTCTCGCAGCCACGTGGACGACAGCATCGAGCTCGTCCAGGGTGAGCTCCACGTCATTGCGGACCACGCCATCGTCACCAAGTCCCCCTTCATCAAGAAGGACCGCCCAGGACAGTCGTCGGCAAGGACCTGCGCCCGCTCGGTGCCTTCAGGGCGCAGGGGCCGCCTCGACGAGCTCACGAGGACCATCGGCCTGATCGGAGCTGAATGGCTTCCCCGCGAGTTCCTGCGGAACGAGGAGTTGGACGAGCAGCAAATGTGGTTGAAGTGGTGCGTCCCCTTCGTGCTGCAGCAGCTGGAGGCCAAGGACATGGGCTGCCTGTTCAACGCGACGGACGACGACGACTACTGCGACTACAACAAGAAGCAGCTCGCGGAGGAGGTGTGCCGCACAGCATGGGGCCGCAGCGTCTCCCTCCGCGAGGTCCAGCGCACCAGAATCCGCGAGCGACGGCAACAAGGGCAGGAGCTCACCGACGACCAGCAGCGGATGGCCAAGACCTTCCTCAGGCTCAGTGGCGTGGGCAGCCCAGACTTCCAGCCGCTGATCCCCCACGACAGCGAAGGCCAGCCTGAGAGCAGCGGAGGCGATGGCAGAGCCAGGATCGGCACGGCCGAGGCCGTGGCGCTGCTCTTGGCAGCGGCAGCAGCTCGGCCCAGCCCCCGCGAGGATGAGGCACGCAGCGCTGATGATGACGGAGAAGCCGCGCCGAGACCAGCCGCTGAGCAGGCTAAGATCAACCGCGACGACTGGAAGGACAGCTTGGAGGGGCAGATCCACCGCGCGACCCAGCCAGCGGCAGCCGCGGCAGCAAGCGCCGACGCCAGAGGAGGCGCGAAGCAGCAGCCGCGCGCGGCGCGGCGGACGCGGCAGCTGCCAGGAGTGGGCGAGGTGCAGCAGCCTGCCAAGGTGGCCCGCGCCGCGCCTGCTGCAGGGGGAGGAGGCCAGCAGCCCTCCATCCGCCTCCTCCTGGGCTAGTGTGCAGCCCAGCTGCGCGCGCCGCAGAACGGCTGCGCGCCATGCCCCGCTCAGCACGCTGGGGCACGGCGGAGGCGCGGGCCGCCAGCTCGGCTCGCGAGCCACGCCGAGCGGCGCAGGCAGCCGCGCCGCGGGCGCTGAGCGCCGGCGGCAGCGCGCGCGCGGGCGGGGGCGCGGGGCGGCCGCGAGCCGCCCGCCGCGCGCGGGCGCGGGACGCGCCCGTGTCAGGTGGGGGGGCGCCACGGGCGCCCCCCCTACCTCGAGAGACGCCCCAAGAGAGACGTCCTCCTCCTCCCCAAACGCGGCTTGCGTGCGCCGCCTCGCGTGTCGCCAGGCCCCGGAGGGGGCCGTGGCATCGCCCTCGGGGGTCGATGGAGTTGGCATTTCTTCCTCGGCGGAAGTTTGGCGGAAGTTCGGCGGAAAACGCCAAAAGTAGCAGGCAGCTGCCTCCGCCAGCGGCTCGCGCGGGGTCCGCCTGAGGTCCGCTCGAGCCAGGCCGCGAAGTTGAGTGCTTGCATGTTTGCGGCGTGGCTGAGGGACCCCCGGGAACCCAGAGGGGATTTTGGGGCCTCCCTCATTGCGCTACCCTCACAGTGGTGGGGGTGTTCGAGGGCGGGGCTTTGGAGCTCTCGATGTCGTAAGTGCCCACGAGTCGCACTGCCTGTCTTCTTGCGCCGCTTGGGGCCCCGATCTGGCAAGACGTTGGATCGCGCCGAGACGACCGTTTCGGTGGAGTCTTTCCCATGAGGCCCGCCGCGTAATTTCCAGCGACACGAGGGAGTAGGAGTAGTAGCGCGAAAGGGAGTGCAAGGAGGCTACCTCCGCCAGCAGAAGCCGGGCTGAGTTCAAACATGTTCACGCACCAGTGCAGCCTTGTGGGGCCTCGGGTCCCTGAAGCCTTCCGGGGGGGGCTCCTGAGGCTGCCTGGCATGGGGCAGTCAGAGGCTGTCGCCGGGCTGCGGGGTGTGGATGGGGCCGTCGGGATGCGGGGTGCGAAGGGGGGTGGGTGTCCTCCTCCTCCTCCTCCTCCTCCTCCTGGGGGAGTTTTGGGGCCGTCGTGGGGCCGCCAGAGCGCATGTCCCGAGCCGCTTGGGGGGTTCTGGGCCCTGTGCTCTGTCCGCCTTCACTGTCGGGGGCACGTAGGACTCGAGTGCGCAAGTTTCCGGGTTTGCCGACGCTCTCTGACGAGCGCGTCCGAGATTTTGACTGCAGTGTTCGTGGGATGTCTGCGGCGGGAGCTCGCGTCAAATCTCGGACTGGGCCGCGTCACTTTCATGGAGGCCCCGCCAGGCCATCCCGAGTCCCCCGCGCCTGAGTCTTACGTCTCCCCGGTCTTGGCATACAGTCGGGGCCCTGAAGAAGGAACCCTTTTTGTTGGGGAGGGGCTCCGTGTTCCTTAGTTGCTTTACAGTGCTCCTTGGGTTTTCCTGAGGTTCTCCATGGGAAATCGGAGTTTACTATTTATCGCTCCTTGGGTCAACGCCCCGACTGTATGTGCAGCTCCAGTGCGGCACCTGCTGTTCCATGGTCCCAGAGGGGACGGGGCAGTCAAGCCGGAGATGAAAGTCCAGCCAGAAGGGGCAGTCGACCCATAAGTGCCCTCGGTGAGCGGAGGGCTCGAGGATTTTGCGGTATCTGGCGCCGACAGCTCGTTGGCGGCCACGTGCGTAACAAAGCGGAGGCCGTCCGTCCTACAGAGTGCACTCTACGTTTAGTTTCGTTTAGTTGAAGGGCACAAGTTTCACGAATGGCAGCTCCGTCCATCGCCAAGCTTTACCGTGATGCATTTACGCAGCGGTTCGAGTCCGTAGGGCAGTTGATCTGCATCAGTCTGGATTAGGCCGGTGAGGAGGCTGGAACTACCGACCCCAAAGCATGCGTCTCTATAGTGGACGCCTCCGCAACATGCTGATACAACGAATGTTACCTGCACTCCTTTCCCGTCCCGTGCAGCCGATTCCCGTCAGTCGCTCAACGGGCAGGGTGTGTCGCTAGGATTCGGCATTGGGATATCTTCGAGGCTATGCCCGTCCAGTGGTAACTGATCGCGTCCTCCACCCTGTACGATAGATATGACCGCAATACCGATATCGAAGAACAGCGCGCGGCACCTCGCGCGGATTTTTTGGATCGGCGCCTGGGCTCCCCTGGTGACGCTCTTGGCGCGCTCCGCGCTCCAGGGAGGGAGTTCCGCTCAGTTTATGTTGATGCAGTCTTCCTTCCACGGTAGATATGACCCCAACATGTGGAATGGTTTCTGCGCAATAATCGGGAACATGTTTCGACCCGTCGTGCGACGACCGAGCAGGCTGGCGCCAGAGGGAGTCCTCGACGTTGACAGACTGGGCCTCTCTGGGAGCCCCGTTGCTCCCTCTGGAGTTCCTCTGGGGCGCGTTTGGGGTCTTGGGGCCGTGCCGTGGGGGAGCAAGGAATCAGAGGAGGAACAGCTACTCAGGGCATCGCAAACATGGATCGAGGGGGCGTGGATTAGCGACGGGTCCCGTTTCCATGGGAAATCGCCAAATTTCCGCCGCCGAGCGGGGCGGCGCTGGCCGCATTTTGGGGAGGGCAACTCCCCCGATCCATGGATTTGGCGATCGCGCGCCAAATCCATGAATCGCTAGTCCATGTCTGCGCGCCCCCGAGTTATCAGTACCGCTACTGTTTCCTCATTCTCCCTTTTTGGGGGGCTTCCTGGGAGGCTCTTGTCGCCAAGACCGGGTTCGTCTCGAGATGCTGGTCGGAAGGCATCCCGGGACAGGTTTGGGGAGTGGCGGTATGGGTATTTCCTAGGTTTCCCCAAGGCATAAGGAGGGGTGGGGAAGGAGGAAGGCGAAATGAGGGGTGATGATGTTGCTGCTAATGATGATGACGATGATGGTGATGTTTTTGAGGACGATGATGATGATGCTGCTGATGATGATGCTGCTGATGATGATGCTGCTGATGATGATGCTGCTGATGATGATGACTATGATGATGACGATGATGATGATGATGGTGGTGGTGAGGAGGATGATGGTGTTGCTGCTCATGATGATGATGATGATGATGATGATGATGATGATGATGATGATGATGATGATGATTGTGATGTTGGTGATAACGATGACGATGCTGATAATGATAGTGCTGATGATGATGATGATGACAAGGCTGTTGATGATGACGCTGCTGATGATGATGCTGATGATGCTGCTGCTGTTGCTGATGATGATGATACTGATGGTGACGCTGATGGTGGTGGTGGTGTTGGTGATGATTATGATGGTGGTGGTGGTGTTGATGATGAGGTTGATGTTGATGATGATGATGGTGGTGGTGGGCATGATGGTGATGCTGCTGCTGATGATGATGATTGTGGTGGTAGTGTTGGTGATGATGATGCTGTTGATGATGATAATTATGACGACGACGATGATGGTGATGATGACGAGGCTGATACTGAGGATGATGCTGATGATGATGACGGTGATGCTGATGGTGATGATGACGCTGATGGTGATGATGGTGATGATGGTGATGATGGTGATCATGATGGTAATGGTGATGGTGATGATGATGACGATGATGATGATAATGATGATGATGACAAGGCCTTTGATGATGATCCCTCTGATGATAATGATCTTTCTTATGCTACTTATCATCATGATGATACTGATCATGATGGTGGTGCTGCTGATGATGATGATGATGATTATTATGATAACGATGATGGTGATGGTCATGGTCATAGTGATTGTGGTGCTGATGTCGCTGATGATGATGACGATGATGATGTTGCTATTGCTGATGATGATGAGGTTGATGTTGATGATACTGATAATGATGGTGATGATGCTGCTGATGATGATGCTGATGCTGATGATACTGATGATGGTGATGATGCTGATGCTGACGATGATGATGATGCTGATGATACTGATACTGATGATGATGGAGATGGTCATGGTGATGGTGAGGTTGATGGTGATGGTGATCGACATGGTGATGCTGATGGTGATTATGATGATTCTGATGATTATGATGATGATGATGATAATGATGATGATGATTATGAGGCTGATGATCATGTCGTTGATGATCATGCTGCCGATGATGATGCTGATGATGGTGATGCTGATGATCATGATGCTGATGTCGGCGTTGACGAAACTGATGACGAGGATTCTGCTGCTGATGACGACGATAGACGGCGACGACGACGACGATGATGATGATGATGGTTTTGATGATGATGATGGTTGTGATGATCATGATGATGATATGGTGATCATGATGATACTGATGATTATGATCATGAATGTGATGCTGGTGATGATGCTGATGATGGTGATGATGATGATGGTCAGGATGATGATGCCAATGGTGGCGGTGGTGGTTGTGTTGGTGGCGATGATGATGAGAACGATGGTGGTGGTGATGATGATGATGATGCTGGTGATGATGATGGTGGTGGTGATGATGATGGTGCTGCTGCTGCTGATGATGATGATGATCATGATGGTTCTCGTCTTGGAGGTGATGGTGATGGTGATGATGATTCTGCTGCTGATGACGATGATGATGATGATGATGATGATGGTGGTGGTGGTGGTGGTGGTGGTGGTGGAGGTGTTGATCAGGTGGAGGTGGTGGTGGCCATGATGATGATGATGATGCTGATGATGATGATGATGATGATGATGATGAGGAGGAGGAGGAGGAGGAGGAGGAGGAGGAGGATGAGGAGGAGGATGACGAGGAGGAGGATGAGGAGGAGCAGGAGGATGAGGAGGAGGAGGAGGAGGAGGACGAGGAGGAGGAGGAGGAGTTTGTGGTTTGGGGACCCCGCCTCTGGGCGAGGCGGCCTCGGGACGATAGCTGAGTTGCGGCTGCCCGCTGGAGAGCGCACAGAGGCGCCCGAGACGCCCCAAGAAGGGCCCCCCGCAGGTCAGAGAAGGAAACGTTACTGATACCGCTGCCCTTGCCTCGTTTTTTCCGTTTTGCGCCTCCTGGGAGGCCCTCGTCGCCACCGGCTGAGTCTTCTCGAAGTTCTGGTCGAAAAGCACCCTGGTAGAGGTCCGCGGAGTAGCGGTATTGGTACCTTTTGGTTTCCCCAGCAGGGCCGTTATGGCACTGAAAGAACCAATGGATCCCCTCATCAGTCCCATCCCGCGCACATGCAAAACTTTCCAACATGTTTTGTTTTGTGGTGGGCGGGGTGGGGGATCAACGTAGGAAAAGGTACCCATAACGCTATCCTTGTCTCGTTCTCCTTTTTTGGGGCCCCCTGGGAGGCTCTCGTCGCCACCGCTGGATTCGCCTCGAAATCTTAGTCAGAACGCACCCCGGGAGAGGTCCAGGGAGTAGCGGTATCGGTATCTTTTGGTTTCCCCAGGGGAGGGGCGGGAGACGGGCGCCGTCCTCAAGCGCCGGGCGGGTTTCGGCGGGCGGGTTACGGTGGTTGAGTGTCGGTTGGCTGAACGCGCGGCCGTCACATTCTTGTGTTGGCTGAACTTGAGCCTGCAGGACGGGGGCCCAAGCCAGAGCAATGCCCACGTTCATTCGGAATTGATAGCTGAAGTCTAAGATGGCAATTGCATGGAAGCTGAGTTGGAAGCTAAGTGTTGCACTTGGTGGTGCGCGCATTCAGAGCTCACAGAGGTAACACCTAACTTGCAGTAGCGCGCCTCTCGCAAGACGTGTGTGTGTGTGGTGTGTGTGGGGGGCGCGCTTCAAGGAATCACATATTGCTGAATGGGGTACGTGTCGACCCGTACGCGGACTCAGTCCACTGACGAGCCCACCTATGAGTTGAGATGCGAAGTGTGCTTTCAGGCTTGCCCACGGAGCAGATGCGGGTGCCGTGGGCGAAGCGCTCAGTCCCCCAGACGATGAGGAGGTTCGGGCCGGACGCATGGGCGCCTACCGGCGCCCGGAGGCGCCGGGAAAATCAGCTACGCGAGCTGATTCTCAAGCCCCCCCTTTGCTATCCCCCCCTTTCGCCCGACCCGAGGAGGTGGAGCCCGAGCCATGGCCGGGGCCAGAGTGCAGCACCCGCCAGGGGCAACGCCAGGGGGGGGCATGGTCTCGGGCGGGCGTGCGCCGGCCCTCCGTCGCCCACTCGCCACCCCCCACACCACCCCGACCCGACCCGAAGGTCCTCCTCCTGCTCCTCCTCCTCCTCCTCCTCCTCCTCCTCCGCCTCCTCCCCCTCCCCCCTTCCTCCTCCTCCTCCCCTCCTCCCCTCCCCCCTTCCTCCTCCTCCTCCTCCTCCTCCTCCTCTTCCTCCTCCTCCTCCTCCTCCTCCTGCTCGGCGATACATTGAGCATCGAGCCCGAATCGAGCATCGAGCCCGAAGCGGCGATACAGATGTAGCCGCTGGGTCGACGGCAGGCCCCCCCACACAGCGAAGCCGCAAGCGCTCTGGAGCAGGGCGGGCCAGATCGGGGCCCCATCGGCGATCCGTGGGCGACTGCCTACCAGACCACCCCGACCTAACCCGAAGACCCAGCTTTGTGAACGCTTTCTTGTTCGGCGTTACGACGTTGGGCGGAACGGGGGGGAGGGGGGGGGGTCTGGCTCTCGACCTCTGCTGAATGCGACTGTTTGCAGCAGTGCTTCCTGCGGGGGAGACTCCACCCGCTTGAGGCAGGCGCCCAAAGCAGCCAAGCTCTGCTCCAGGAGGGGGAGCGCGAGGGCCAGCGTTGATCGGCCACATCACGAAGAGGAAAAGGAGCACCGACCTCACCCGAAGACCCAACCTTCGGGTTTGGGGGGACACGTGTTCCACAGGTGTTCGAGGCGGATGAGGAGGAGGAGGAGGAGGAGGAGGAGGAGGAGGAGGAGGAGGAGGAGAGGAGGAGGAGGAGGAGGAGGAGGAGGGGGGGGGGAGGGTAGGAGGAGGAGGAGGCGGAGGAGGAGGAGGAGGAGGAGGAGGAGGAGAAGGAGGAGGAGGAGGAGGAGGAGGAGGACGGGCTCGGTGCTCGATCGGCGATATATCGCCGACTCGGGCTCAGTCCGTCGGCCCCGCCCCGAGCCTGGAGTGCTCTCCGGCGTGTCCAGCCCCGTGCTCGCGGCACGGCGGAGTGATCCTTCCGCTGGTGGTGCGGGCATGGAGATGTACCCAGTTTTCCATGGGGCCCCAAGGTATACACCACCACCATCTCCCTCGTCCCCTCCCTCTCCAAGGAGAGAGGCGAGGAGGGTGAGGGTGGAGGAGGGAGGAGGAATCGACGTGGTGGTGGTGTATATTCTTGGGGCCCGCACTTTCCGGCTCGCAGATCACGCTGCGAGAAGCGAGAAGGTCGGCGCGAGAGCGGGTTTCGTTGAAGATTACGCTCTCGCGGACGCCGACGAGTTTTCTGTTATTTGGGGGGAAACGTAAGACTCGAGTTCGCCAGAACCCGGTCCTGCCAGCGCTTTTTCACGGGCCCGTCCAAATTTTCGACGGTTCAGTTTTCGTGGGATATTTGAAGCGGGAGCTCGCGTCAAATTTCAGATCGGGTCTCGCCATTTCTTT
This sequence comes from Prorocentrum cordatum, assembly GCA_963575745.1. NCBI lineage: Eukaryota > Dinophyceae > Prorocentrales > Prorocentraceae > Prorocentrum > Prorocentrum cordatum. The sequence goes on along the minus strand of CAUYUJ010018231.1, from coordinate 51,241 downwards.
GACGGCCCCGTCAGGCCAACCCGAGCCCCCCGAACCCGAGTCTGACGCCTCCCCGATCCTTGTGGGGCAGCAGCCCCTGTGCTCGCAGTGGCCTGGCAGCGCGCAGGCAGCCGCCGCAGACGACCGCCGTACCCAGTGTCACGCTGTGAGAAGTGAGAAAGTCAGCTCCGACGAAGGCATCTATACACCACCACGGTGCCAGGCCAGGGTGATCCTGGGCCCCAGGATGGTGTATAGACCCTTCTGGCCTCGGCCAGGAGTGCGTACACACCATGCCAGGGTCAGGATGGCCCGTGCCTGGAATGGTGGTGGTGTACAGATGCCTTCTGCGTATCATCTTGAGAGCGGGCTTCTTTGAAGAGTACTGCTCCTCGGACTTCGACGAGCTCCCCTTTTCAGTTGTGGGGCGGCAGTCGTCGTGCCCGCAGTGGTTTATAGCGGCGCGCGGGCACCCGCCCGAGGAGGAGGAGGAGGAGGAGGACCACTGTGAACCCAGGAGCCATCAACGATGTTGGAGTAAACCCTCCCTCCAAGCTCCCTCTTCATAGGCCTCACTTTCACTGATGGAATTGCCTCGTTGGGAGACACCAGGTTTGAAGACCCTGAAACATGCCAAACAATTGTTCCCGGGATTCCAACACCATGAATCAACCTGATTGTTGCGTCTTGACGATCCTAAATCGTGCCAGAACGCGATTCTTAGGACTTCAGCACAGAGAACCAACGTAACTGTTGCACCAGGATAATCCTGAATCCTTCTAAACACCTTTTCTGGTACGTTGATGATGGGGATCCGTGAATTTCTTGAACATCATGTGAACGAATGTGCGCGGCGCTAAGGCGAGAGCCACATTTTGTAAAGGAATCCGTGAAGCTCTTCCAATGTTTGAAACGCATGTGCGCCGCGCTAAGGCGAGAGCCGCATTTTGAAAACCACCCGCCCTCAACCTGTGAAACTCCAGCAAATGTTTAAAACGAATGTGCGCCGCGCTAAGGCTAGAGCCACATGTGGGAAACCACCCGCCCTCCATCCGTGAAACTCCTGCACATTTTTAAGGCGAACGTGCACCGCGCTAAGGCGAGAGCCACATTTTGAAAACGAAAATCCATCAATCCGTGAAGCTCTTGCACATATTTTAAACGAATGTGCGCCTCCATCCGTGAAGCGGTTGCCATTTGTTAAGTTTCAGAGTCATACATGGTGAGGAAGGCTCAGGCGAAGCGCCTGGCCCGCCCTAAAAGCTGGCCTCGGGGTGCGACAGGGAGGCGTTATTTACACGAAAAGGGTATGTGTGCGGAGAACGCGGAGGAGGAGGAGGAGGCGGAGGAGGAGGAGGAGGAGGAAGCAGGGGTGAGATGGAAGAGGAGGAGGAGGAGGAGGAGGAGGAGGAAGAGGAGAAAGGAGGAGGAGGAGGAGGAGGAGGAGGAGGAGGAGGAGGAGGAGGAGGGAGGAGTGATATGGAAGAGGAGGAGGAGGAGGCGGAGAGTGAGATGACAGAAGAGGAGGAGGAGGAGGAGGAGGCGGAGTCAGATGGAAGAGGAGGATGAGGAGAGGATGAGGAGGAGGAGGAAGGGAGGGGAGGGGGAGGAGGGGGAGGAGGAGGAGGTGGAGGAGGAGGAGGAGGAGGAGGAGGAGGAGGAAAGGAGGAGGAAGAGGAAGAGGAGGAGGATAAGGAAGAGGAGGAGGAGGATGAGGAGGAGGGATGAGTGAGATGGAGGTTGATGATGAGGAGGAGGAAGAGGACGAGGAGGAGGAGGGGGAAGAGATGGATATTGATGATGCTGTTGATGCTGCTGATGATGATGATGGCGATGCTGATGATCATGATGATGCTGACGATATTGATGATGCTAGGGATGCTGATGATGATGATGATGCTGATGATGATGGCGATGCTGCTGCTGATGGTGAGGGTGATGGCGATGGTGAGGGTGATGATTATCATGAGGATGCGGCTGCTGATGATGCTGAGGATCATGCTGATTTCGACGATGATGATGACGATGGTGACGATGCTGATGCTGGTGATGGTGATGGTGGTGACGAGGGTGTTGATGGGGATGATCAGGATGATGCTGACGACGATACGGATGATGGTGGTGAAGATGGTGAGGTTGTTGATGATGATGATGCTGATGATGACGATGATGATGATGATTATGATGATGATGATGATGATGCTGAGGATGATGCTGCTGACGAGGCTGGTGTTGATGCGGATGATGATGATGATGGTGATGCTGTTGATGATGATGATGATGATGGCGATGGTGCGGCTGATGCTGATGATGATGATGATACTGATGTTGATGCTGATGATTATGATGATGGCGATGGTGATGGTGATGCTGATGATGCTGCTGATGATGATCATGATGCTGATGGTGATGATGATGCTGATGATGATGATGATGCTGCTGATGATGATGATGATGATGCTGCTGCTGATGATGATGATGATGCTGTCGCTGATGATGATGATGATGATGATGATGATGATGACGATGCTGATGATGATGCTGATGCTGCTGATGATGATGATGATGCTGATGGTGATGATGATGATGCTGTTGATGATGATGATGATGGTGGTGATGATGATGATGTCGATGATGATGCTGATGATGATGATGAGGATGAGGATGAGGATGCTGATGCTGATGTTGATGATGCTGATGCTGATGATGCTGCTGATGATGATCGTGATGCTGATACTGATGATGATGATGCTGACGATGCTGATGATACTGATGATGCTGATAATGATGAGCTGATGATGATGAGCGGCTGATGCTGATGATGATGATACTGATGTTGATGCTGATGATTATGATGATGGCGATGGTGATGGTGATGCTGATGAGGATGCTGTTGATGATCATGATGCTGATGGTGATGATGATGCTGATGATGATGATGCTGATGATGATGATGATGATGAGGATGATGATGATGATGATGATGATGATGATGCTGATGATGATGCTGCTGCTGATGATGATGATGCTGTCGCTGATGATGATGATGATGCTGATGATGATGCTGATGCTGCTGATGATGATGATGATGCTGATGGTGATGATGATGATGATGATGCGGTTGATGATGATGATGGTGGTGATGATGATGATGCCGATGATGATGCTGATGATGAGGATGATGATGAGGATGCTGATGCTGATGATGATGATGCTGATGCTGATGATGCTGCTGATGATGATCATGATGCTGATGATGATGATGATGATGCTGACGATGCTGATGATACTGATGATGCTGATAATGATGAGCTGATGATGATGACGATGATGATTGCGATGATGATGCTGGTGATGATGATGATGCTGATGATGATGATGATGCTGATGCTGGTGATGATGTGATGCTGAGGAGATGATGATGGTGATGCTGCTGATGATGATAATGATGAAGACGAAGAGGAAGATGATGCTGACGATGATGATGATGATGCTGATGATGATGATGATGCTGATGATGATGCTGCTGATGATGATCATGATGCTGCTGATGATGATGATGATGATGATGATGATGCTGACGATGCTGATGATACTGATGATGCTGATGCTGATGCTGATGCTGATGATGGTGATGATGATGCTGATGATGACGATGATGATGATGATCATCATGATGATGATGCTGATGATGATGATGATGCTGATGATGATGATGATGATGATGCTGATGATGATGATGATGATGCTGATGGTGATGATGCTGATGCTGATGATGATGATGGTGGTGATGCTGATGATGATGCTGATTATGATGTGATGATGATGATGATGATGATGATGATGTGATGATGATGATGTGATGATGATGATGATGAGGAGGAGGAGGAGGAGGAGGCGGAGGAGAGGAGGAGAGGAGGGGGAGCCAGCAAGAGGTTGGCAGGGCGAAGGAGGAAGGGAGGAGAAGGAGGAGGAGGAGAGGAGGAGGAGGAGGAGGAGGGGGAGGAGGGGCGGAGGGGAGGTGGGGAGGAAGGGAGGAGGAGGAGGAGGAGGAGGAGGAGGAGGAGGAGGGGAAGGAGGAGCAGGACGGAAGAGGAGGAGGAGGAAAGGGGAGAGAGGAGGAGGAGGAGGAGGAGAGGAGGGGAGGCGGAGGAGGCGGAAGGAGGAGGAGCAGGAGCGAGGAGGAGGCGAGGGAAAGAGGAAGGAGGAGGAGGAGGAGGAGGAGGAGGAGGAGGAGAAGGAGGCGAGGAGGAGGCAGGAAGGAGGAGGAGGAGGAGGAGGAGGAGAGGAGGAGGAGGAGGAGGAGGAGGAGGAGGGAGGAGGGGGGAAAGAGGAGGGGCGGAGGAGGCGGAGGAGGAGGAGGAGATGGAGGAGGAGGAGGAGGAGGGGAGGGAGGAGGAGATGGAGGAAGTCGAGGAGGAGGAGGGAGGAGGAGGAGGAGGAGGAGGAGAGGGAGGAGTGAGGGAGGATGGAGGAGTCGAGGAGGACGATGAGGAGGCGGAGGAGGAGGAGAGATGAGTGAGATGGAGGAGGAGTGCGGAGGGGAGGAGGAGGAGGAGGAGGAGGAGGGAGGAGGAGGAGTGGATATTGAGTATGGAGGAGGAGGAGGGAGGAGGAGGGAGGAGGAGGAGGGATATGGAGGAGGAGGAGGAGGGGAGGAGGGAGGAGGAGAAGGAAAGAGGGACGAGGAGGATGATGATGATGATGAGGAGGAGGAGGAGCAGGAGGAGGACGAGGAGGAGGAGGAGGAGAGGAGGAGGAGGTGGAGGGGAGGAGGAGGAGGAGGAGGAGGAGGAGGAGGATTAACCAGGAGTAAACATCTTACAGCGTCCTTTCTCTACCGTGTAGAAGGGACCTGGAGAGGCCCTGGAGAGATTATTTCATGGGCCTATCCGTGGTCGGGTGCTGGCCCTTCCACAGACGATTCGATTCAAGCGACCCTGTGCGTTGTCCCTGTGACCCTTGCACTCGCTATTGCTGATATTCTGCCAACGCTTCTGAGCGTAGCAAGCACACGCTCGGCAGAAAGTATAGCCTTGCCGAGTCACGAGCTGGTGACGGTTTTTTCGCACCAGCTCGGCTCGGATGGCCTCGTCGGGGAACTCTCCCTCTGGAGGCCCTCCTGGCCAGGGGGTGTCCAGCCTCCTCACAAGCCCCGTCCGCTTCCCCGACCCCCCACGACGATCCACGACCTTAGTGCTCGTCCCTCCAGTACTCGAGGCCTGCAGCCAGCGGCCCGTCCTTTACCGTGCCTACTACATCAGACGGCAGTGCTAGGACTTTTGCCTTACATTGCAACATAGTTTCTGGACTAGCTTAAGCTCGCACAGGTATTTCTCAAAGTGCCATTCGGGGTACACTAGAGAGGCTGCTCCTAGCTTGGCTCCCCTATCGGCCGCCCTGTGGCCCTGGACGTGCGTCGTGCCCATAGCCTGACGCTCGGCCACTGTGGCATGGGCCTTATTTGTTCCTATCTGGCCCATCCGAGGGCCCAATCCGCCTAGCTCCTCTACTAGGTGCCAAGCCCATATCCATTGGCTGGCATGCGGGTTCGAGCAGCGAGTGCACCGTTCCTTCCCGCGAGCAAAGCCGTCTACAACGTTTTGCAATCTGACCAGATACGGAGCAGCGCCATACCAGCCTTCAAAGTCATGCATGCTGCGTGCAACTCAGCACAGAACATTGACTGCTCTGCTTGTGGCCGCGGCAGCGGCCCGTGCATGGCGAAGGTATGTTCTCCGCTGCCAGTGATCGCGCATAGCACCTCCCCGCACGTCTGATGGGGCCGTGCTTGCCATGCAACTGCGAGCCATCAACGGAGACGTCACTCGTGAGGATGTCTGGGGCTGTGCCTATCGGCGTGGCTCGGTCAGAGATCCCCATGTCTGGGAGCGCTGTGCAGGGGTCCTGCACGATGCCTCGACCCCAGCGGTGCTCGTTTGCAACTGTGGGTGCGCCGGTGGCCCCACGCGGCTGCACTTCTGGGTGGCCTGCTTGTTGTCTCGCGCTCTGTCGCGCTGGGCAGCAGTATAATCGATGCTTGTCTGATCCCTGGCCGCCGCACGCGACGCATCTGTTGCTGGAGGCGGCCCCCTTGGCAAAGAGGCGCTCCTGACCCCGCATTCCTCCAGCAAGGATCGTACGTGCCCCAGTGTGATGCTCCGATGGCCAAGCTTTTGACACTGGTCTGGCCAAAAGGGCCCGCACTGGCTCGATAAACGCCTGCCTCCGCACCCCAGCGTCGAGTCCACTCTCGCTGGAGCTGCTGTTCACATTCTTGCACAACCTGCTCGTGTAGCCACCATGCGCCGGCCAGGTGCAAATCAGCACTGACCACGCCTATGGTGAGCGAGAAAGACGCCTGCGATTGCCAGCCCAGCCTGCGAGCCGTGGCCAACAATGCTCCCGCGGGGCCTCGGGCCAATGTCCATGGCCGTGCGGACTGCGACAGGCGAATGCTCCAGCGCTTCCAAGCGGCCGTGAGTCGGTCCGCTAGCGCTGGGTCGTGTACTGGTTCCTTCCAAGCGGTGGCCCAGTCCACGATGGGGCCTATGTTGGTGACGTGCGCGGGGTCCACGCCCTCGCTCAGCAAAACAAGTGGCGCTGACCGCCCTGCCACGCTGTCGCCGACAGAGCTCGCGACGGCTTGGCGCAGCTGCTGCACTGTCGATGTGGGCGGTGCTGCCACTCTCATGCAGTAGAGGATGGAGGGCACTGCTGCTGCCGTGACCAGCTTGTTCGCTTCGCCTCCAGCTCTTTTCTCTATCGCAGCCTTTTTTATTCGCCATATCCTGAGTGGGGTTCTTGTTTTCCCAGAACATCCTCTCCTTCTCCCTCCCGCCTCCCGCCTCCCATATCAATACCATTTCCACCCCTCCAGGGAGGCCCCGCCTGAGCGAGGAGGGTATCGGAAAACCATACTATTTACATAGTTTCGTGCCCTTCCCACCTCTCCAGGGAGGCCCCGCCTGAGCGAGGAGGGTATCGGAAAACCATATTATTTACATGGTTTCGTGCCCTTCCCACCCCTCCAGGGAGGCCCCGCCTGAGCGAGGAGGGTATCGGAAAACCATACTATTTACATGGTTTCGTGCCCTTCCCACCTCTCCAGGGAGGCCCCGCCTGAGCGAGGAGGGTATCGGAAAACAATACTATTTACATGGTTTCGTGCCCTTCCCACCTCTCCAGGGAGGCCCCGCCTGAGCGAGGAGGGTATCGGAAACCCATACTATTTACATGGTTTCGTGCCCCTCCCACCCCTCCAGGGAGGCCCCGCCTGAGCGAGGAGGGTATCGGAAACCATACTATTTACATGGTTTCGTGCCCCTCCCACCCCTCCAGGGAGGCCCCGCCTGAGCGAGGAGGGTATCGGAAACCATACTATTTACATGGTTTCGTGCCCCTCCCACCCCTCCAGGGAGGCCCCGCCTGAGCGAGGAGGGTATCGGAATACCATACTATTTACATGGTTTCGTGCCCCTCCCACCCCTCCAGGGAGGCCCCGCCTGAGCGAGGAGGGTATCGGAATACCATACTATTTACATGGTTTCGTGCCCCTCCCACCCCTCCAGGGAGGCCCCGCCTGAGCGAGGAGGGTATCGGAATACCATACTATTTACATGGTTTCGTGCCCCTCCCACCCCTCCAGGGAGGCCCCGCCTGAGCGAGGAGGGCATCGGAAACCCATACTGTTTACATGGTTTCGTGCCCCTCCCACCCCTCCAGGGAGGCCCCGCCTGAGCGAGGAGGGCGTCGGAAACCAATACTATTTACATGGTTTCGTGCCCTTCCCACCTCTCCCGGGAGACCCCGCCTGAACTGCGAGGGTATCGGAAGCCCATACTATTTACATGGTTTCGTGCCCGTTTTCCACCCCTCCAGGGAGGCACTGCCTTAACGAGGAGGGTACCGGAAACCCATACTATTTACATGGATTCGTGCTCCTCCCACCCCTCCAGGGAGGCCCCGTCTGAGCGAGGAGGGTATCGGAAACCCATATGATTTACATGGTTTCGTGCCCCTCCCATCCCTCCAGGGAGGCCCCGCCTGAGCGAGGAGGGTATCGGAAACCCATACTATTTTCATGGTTTGGTGCCCTTCCCACCTCCCCAGGGAGGCCCCACCTCTCCAGCTTCTCCTTCGTGTTGATGTTGTCGTACCCCATGAGTCCCACGAGACCGTTAATATCTTTATGTGGGGAACTCGGTTAGCATATTTTTTTTCCCACGACTCTTCCACTTCAGGATTCTCGTTTGTACAGCGGACACTCGGCGGCGACGACCTGCGCAGACAGTGATGCCTAGGTGCTGGGCGTGGCTCACGGTCCTGATCCCGATCCTCTTGGTCGTGGGCTCCATGTCTTTGGTCAGCGCTGTGGACTGCATCAACAGCACTATTTTCCCCTTGTCGCCCACGGAGACTGGCATCTCGAGCTCATTCTCCTGGCGGTCGGTGACGAGGCTGACCATTCTCGCGTGCTCAGCTGCAACCCAGCGGCGCTCGCCCATGCGTGCGATCGACAGTTCGTCGAAGAGCATGCGCAGCTCCGCGAGGTTGTTGTCCAGCTGGATTGTGTCGGGCTCCTTCATCGGCACCCACTTGAGGGCGACTGGCGCGAAGACGGGGCCCGCCGCGAGGCCCTGCCACCAGCGCCTGCCCATGGCGACCGCGCCCTCCAGCACCACCCTCCCGGTCATCCCGCAGATGCGAAGGACCGCGCGCAGCGGGCGCGCGGGGAACCCCCCCAGTGCCGGCCAGCCTCCCAGGCCTTCCAGGGGCTCACGCATTCGAGGCATTTGACCAGGCCCAGCAGAGTGATAGCGTAACTCGCGTTGTTGGCCGCGGCCTGCCTCGCAGAACAACTGTTGCATCCAGGCGCCGCGCTCGCTGCTGCGTCCAGCGCGTGACCAGTCGTAGTCTCTCCTGTGGCAGGCCTCCCTCTCGGCAATGATGGGGCGCCTGCTCTGGCAGCAGGCCTAGGCATCTCATGCCCCCGCCTTCTGCCTTCGGCATGTTGTAGAACAGCATGTCCGACTGGCTGGGCGGCCATGGCGCGCCGTCTTCGACCGCGTCGAGCACGTCGATGATGCGTTGGGTGCCCTCGGCGCCTGCCGCGGCCCACAGGCGCGGGGGCCGCTGCCCCGCGCCCAAGCCCGTCTGCCTCTTGAAGCCCGCGCAGTGCTGGCGTGCCTCGGCGGGGGCCAGCGGCGCCAGCTTCGGCTCGCGAGGCGGTGGGCGCTCCTGCAGGGGAGCGTGGCCCCCTGCAGGCCTGCGCCAGACCCCCCCCCCTGGCCCTCCAGGACCTCGTCCGCTGAGCGCTGGGGGTCGCCGCAGCGCGGTGCCGCTGGAGACGAGGGCGGCGGCCCGATCGGCGTCCATGGCGCCGACGGCTCGGTCCACTTGTGCAGCGGCCCCGCTCCGCCCACCGAGTGCGACTGCACCCGCTGCCTCCACTCCGCCGTCGCCTTGGCGAGGGCTGCCCTGCGCTCCCGGTCGGCAGCCTCGCCAGCCTTGAGCGCCCAGTACTCCATGTGCGGCGCCCCGTCCCTCAGCGTGTCGTTGGCGTCCCCGAGGTTGGTGATCGCCCACTTCATGTTCTGCCAGTTGTCCGCCGCGGTGCCGTCGGGCCGCGCCTTCGGTGCTCCCTGCTCGGCGGCCGTCAGCGGCAGGAGGTCCATGTCGATGACCTCCTGGTATGCCTACTTCAGCTGGAGCTGCTTTCCACTCCGCCGTGGCGGCCCGCTTGGTCGGGGCGCCGCTCGGTGGCTTGCGCACTGGCGCCAGCGTGACCTCCCAGACCTGCTCCGTTTGGAAGTGGCCCTGCCTCGTCAGGTCACTGTCCGCGAAGCCGTGGTAGCGGTTCAGGTTGGACTCGTAGGCTTTCGCGGTGCTCTCCCAGTGCGCGTCGATCTCCTGCTGCTCGGCGTTGCCCTCGAGGTCGGGGCCGATGGGCCACTCGATGGGGGCTGCCGCGCATCCCTGCGGTATGTCCAGCGGCCAGCGCGCGATCTTGGCCAGCAGCGTCACCTTGCATGCTGGGGCACTCTTGCCCAGCCAACACGAGACGGGGAAGTGCGGGCTGCATCTGGCGCGCATGGCCAGGTCCTTCTCCACCGTCGCGTGCTCCGTCTGCGCCAGCCTCCTCGACGCGATGAACAAGTCGCGGGTGCTGGCCTCCCTCTTTGGCACCCTGCACGTGCCCTCGCTCGGTCGGATGATGACCTCCTTCAGTCTGTCGATCGCCCCGCTCTCGTACAGCTGCTATGACGTTGAGGTCGCCCCCTATGACCCACTGCATGCCCGTGGCGTCCACAAGCGCGCCGAAGGCCGCCAGGGCCGCCAGGTTCCTGGGTGCGGGGCCCTCCGAGTGCCAGAGGTAGCACGAGCCCATGCTGATGCCGCCGCTCTCGCCGATGTCCACCCACGCCACCGCCGGGCGGCCAGGGTTCTCGGGGAGGCCGGCGCGCCCCAGGCGCTCCGCAGGTTCCCGCCCACGAAGCTCATGGCGATGTGCTTGGGCACCGCGACTGCCGTGCCCGCGCTCCATCCTCCGTCCGCAGTGCGCACGCTGGGCACCATTGCAGTCTTCCAGCCCCTTCGAGCCATGCGCTGCGACTACTACCCCGAGTCGGCCATGCCCATGGACAGCTCCTGGCCACGTGCCACGGCCCTGGTACTCGCGAGCCCCAGCACGTGCTCCAGGGACTTGGCCGCGTTGGCGCTGGCCGTCGTGCTGTGCTGTTGGCGTGGCTGCTTCCCGTCAGGATGGCGGCGCGCGCAGCTCCAGAGAGCAGCCATCCAGCAGGTCGCCGGGAGCGCGGGCGCTGGGCTTCGGCCTCGGCCTTCGCCTTCTCCATCTCCTCCGCGACTGCCCGCTGCCTCTTCTTGACCATCGCGTGGGCCTCCCTCAAGTGCTCATGCTCGGCCTTGAGGTCCGTGTCAGCAGTCTCCTTCGTGTGCTCCTGCAGCAGCGCCTCGGCCTGCTCCACCGCCGTGCCCCACTGGCCCTCCGCGTCGGTGGGCACAGTGTGCTGCTCCAGCTGCGACCTCTTGGCCTCCAGCTGTTGGATACGCGACTCCTTCTTCTCGAGCTTGGACTTCTCCGCCAGCTCCTTCTGGATGTCCACTGCCTTGACGTTGAGGGCCTCGATCCGCTTCTCGATGCCGTCCCTGTCTCCACCCTGCGGCGCCCTCGCTTCACTTGCGCCTGAGTAAAGCACCGCGATACTCTCTGCTCCTTTTGGGCCTCTAGGCGGCGGACCTCCTTCTGCGCTCGGTCCGCTGCCTCGCCGAGGAACTCCATGTCCTCCTCGGCGGCCTGCGCGTGCAGGTCGCTCACGCGGCCCCGCAGAGTCGCCAGCTTCTTGTTCGCCTCCTCACGGGCGTCAGCCTCTGGCCTTGGCTGCTGGTCATCACCCTTGCGGCTGTGGCTGGGGCGGCTTCGCTGCCGGCCGCCCTCGCCCGTTCTCCATGCCCAGCATTTCCAGAACCTCGTGTGATTGCGAGAGCATCCCTTGGCGCCGCACGCGGCGCAATCCCAGGTGCCATTGCTCATGTTGTGGCTCGGGAGAGCAATGCCACTTCGAATACTGTGCTGGTCACAAACTCCAGCAGGTGGGCGGCCCAATCCTCTGATGGAGCCGAAATGGCTGAGGAGGAGGAGGAAGAAGAGGAGGGACGAGTGAGATGGAAGAGGAGGAGGAGGAGGAGGAGCAGGAGGAGGAGTGAGATGGAAGAGGAGGGGGAAGAGGAGGAGGAGGAGGAGGAGGAGGAGGAGGAGGAGGAGGAGGAGGATGGAGGAGGAGGAGGAGGAGGAGGAGGAGGAGGAGGAGGAGGAGGAGGAGGAGGAGGAGGGGGAGAGGAGGAGTGAGGAGTGAGATGGAAGAGGAGGAGGAGCAGGAGCAGGAGGAGGAGGAGGAGGGGGAGGAGGAGGAGGAGGAGGAGGAGGAGGAGGAGGAGGAGGAGGAGGAGGAGGAGGAGGAGGAGGAGGAGAAGGGAGGAGTGAGATGGAGGCGAAGGAGGAGGAGGAGGAGGCGGAGGAGGAGGAGGAGGAGGACGAGGAGGAGGAGGAGGAGGAGGAGGAGGAGGAGGAGGAGGCGGAGGAGGAGGAGGAGGGAGGCGGGAGATGGTGGTGGAGGAGGAGGAGGAGGAGGAGGAGGAGGAGGACCATGACTGTACGGAGGGGGGAGGATTCCGGGTTGAGGCTGGGTCGGGACTCTCTCTCCCGGGGGGGCTGCCTGCGCGCGGCCCCCGAGCCTTTGGCGCGCTCCTGGCCCGCCTCGCTGCCGGGCCCGCTCCGCGTGCTCCCTGCGGAGCGCGCGCGCGCAGCTGCGGGCAAGATTTTCCGGGTGCTGCCAGAAGCGCCCCTGGCCCTAAGGTGCTTTCAGGATTTCCATGGAGGCCCCCACCCAGACCCTCTCGCGTTGAGACAGAAATCACGACGGGCGGTTTTCGCTATTTTAGGCCTCCGGGGGCCCCTGTCGGGCCCCAGGAGCGTCAAAAAACGGCTCAGGATGAAAAACCAGTCCCAGGGAAGGGGTCCAGACCTTTGGGGCCGACGTTGCGAACAAAATCACGACGTCTGGGGTCTGGGTGCTCTCAGGATTTCCATGGAGGGCCCCACGGCCTCCAGAGCACCCCTCACGAGGCCCAGAGGGCCCCAGGGGCTCCAAGATTGGGCGAAAAGCTGGGGGTGCCTTGTGCCGGGGGCACCTTTGGCAACCCAGTATCAAGTGCATATCAATTGTGTCTTGGACTTTCCGGGAATGGGCGCCAAAATGCCGATGCGCACTGGATGTGGGTATGAATCTAGCCTCCAGGGGCCAGATTCGTGTCCATATCCCCTGCGCCTCGGGTGTCTGGGGAAGGGAGGTCGAAACTCCAAGGCGCAGTGGATACGGATACGTACGAGTCTTGCCCGCAGCAGGCTCTGCTGCATCCAGCAGCCTGCGCAGCCAGCTCAGCCAGGCCGACGTCACATACAGTGTGCCGGGCTCTTTCGTTGTGAGGACAGTCCGGTCTCGGCCCGCTGAGCAGCGCGCGGTGCAAAGCGGAGCGTCTGCGCGGGCCGAGGTCGGTCGAGTGCTGCCTGAGATGATCCTGGCCCAAGGCGTCCCCTTGCTTGTCGCAACAAGTGAAGCACAGTGGATGCGCTGCTCCTCCGCCTCCTCTTCCTCCTCCTCCTCCTCCTTCTCCTCCTCCTCCTCCTCCTCGCCGAAGTGGCTGCCTCCACGAATGCTGCTCACGGCACGCCGACCTCGCGCTCACCTCCTCCTTGGACGGAGGGGCTCGCTGCGGACGGGTGCCACGGCGAAGTGCCCCAGAGCAGGACGCGGAGTCCCCGGGCGCCCCTCGGGGCCTCGCGAGGGGTGCTCTGGAGGCACCTTGGGCCTCCCCGGGGATCCTGGGGACGCCTTGGGCCACGGGCGGAGGCGGAGGCAGGAGCAGCTTTACGGCCTCCCTCCCCCCAGTTGACGATGGGCAAATTTTCCGCCACCGCTACCATACGTAGGACGAGGAGCTCCTCCTCCTCCTCCTCCTCGTCCTCCTCCTCCTCCTCGTCCTCCTCGTCCCGATCCTACCTATGGCAGGCGTGGTGGGAAATGGGCCCCCCAGTTGACTTCCCCTCCTGCTCATCCTCACGGCGGTCGACTTTCCTCGCCGATTTCTCTTGGATCTGCGCTCCCCTGGTGGCGCCTCCGGCGCCGCCCCATGGTGGGCTCCGCGCGCCAGGGATGGGGAGGGGTTGTCCAGCGCGGCAGACCTCCCAAAGTTTGCGCACATGCAGTGCGTGCAATTCTTTTTTTTCTTGCCCCTACGAATGCAATGTTCCCGACTGCGCGCAGCACGAGGGGGGCCCTTTTGGGAGCTCCCGGCCCACTGTGCGTTCTGGCCCCTAGCCGTCGGGGGCGGAAAAGAGGGGGGTGATGACTAGGGGGGGGTGGATTTCTTGGCGCGGGCCATGATTTTTCCTCAGATTTCATAGCGCCTCTTCTTATTTCATTACGCCCCAGGCCCCCCCCGCTGGGCCGCGCACATGCCGCCGGTCATGATTTGCACCCCCTCCTCTTGGACACCCCCCCCTCTTGGCCGCTCCCGAAGCCGTGCACGCGGGCTGGGCCCTCGAGCCGCGGCCCCTGGCGTGCGGGCGGCGCCCTTGTGTTTTTCCGCGGAGGCTCCGCGCGGAGCGCGCCCGTGCGACCGCGTGCAGTCAACCCGCACAGCATCGAAGAAGAGAGCGAAAACACACAATCATCATACACATCAACATAAACACATAATCATCGACATAAACACCAACATCAACATCAACATAAACACATAAGCATCGACATAAGCACCAACATAAACATCGACATAAACACATGAACATCAACATAAACACATCCTGCAGAGAGCGAAAACACACAAGCATCAATTCTCGACGCTTCGCGCGGATTTCTCGGATCTGCGCGGGGGCCCCCTGGCGGCGCCTCTGGCGCCGCCCCTGGCGCGCTCCGGCGCAGATCCTACAAATCCGGGCGGACCGTCGAAGTTTATGTGTATTTTTCCTTTCTATAGAAGGGATGGGCAACCTTCCCAAGGGTACCCCTGCATCCCCTTGCCCCTTCGGCCCATACTTGGCGACTCTCGCTGGCCAACCTCGTTTGAAAACCGTTCGCATGGACCTCCTAGGCCCTTGCATCCCTACCGCGCATCCTCGTGTTACGGGTTCATTGTATGGCCAGACCGAGGTATAAGGTCAAGGTCGGTTCGGGGAGGGTACTCTTCGTGCTTGTTGGATGTTCTCATGCTTCCTGGGAGAGGGCGCCCTCGAGCGATCTTATGTGGATTGGGGTGTTTTGGCCGGCGGAGGCTCTCATGTTCTTGACGGATGCTCTTCTCTCCTAGGTCCGACTGTATCCGCGGGATCGCGCCCTGGAATCCAGACCGCGAAGGCGCGGATACGGATATCAGGGGCAATGATAGGGGGGATTGGCATCGGCGGGATGCATCGACCCCCAATCGCCCATTGATCGCCGATAGGGGTCTGATGCTCCACCCCGCCCAGGAAAGCGCGGTTTCGCTATCTTGGGCCTATCGCCGATCTGTCGGCGATTTATCGCCGATTCCAAGTGGATGGGAGGAGGAGGAGGAAAAGAAGGAGGAGGAGGATGCGGAGGAGGAGGAGGAGGAGGAGGATCAGAAGGAGGAGGATCAAGAGGAGGAGGATTAGGAGGAGGAAAAGGAGGAGGAGGAGGAGGAGGAGGAGGAGGAGGAGGAGGAGGAGGAGGAGCAAGAGGAGGAGGAGGAGGAGGAGCCTCCTATGCTAGTCCCTCCATCATCGTTGCCCCTCAGGATATAGTCGCCGATCGTGATGCGGGTCTCGTGGATGCGATGCCGATTCGCGGTGGCGCCGGGCGTCCGCGTCGCTCGGGTTCGCAAGAGACGTCTCTGAGAGGGGTGGCCATGATGATGAGGAGGAGGAGGACGAGGACAAGGAGGAGGAGGAGGAGGAGAAGGGAGGAAAAGGGAGGAGGAGGAGAAGGGAAGAGGAGGCCAGAGAGGGCCCAGAGGGAGGGGGGGGAGGTCCCCCCCCCCCAGCGCTGGCGCAGGCGCTGGTGCTGGCGGCGGCCAGCAGCGCCGACGGCGGGGACGCAGCGACGATGACCAGAGCGGGCCCAAAGGCCGCAGAGGGAACACAAATCGCCATATCGAGCCGTCGCTCCCCAAAGGCCACCGAAAAGCCCTTAGGAAGGCCCACGAAGCTTCACACATGCTCCTCACACGCCCCCGAAACCCATCTGACGAGACCGCAAATGGTATCCATCACACGGTTGCGGGAAGAACCGAAGGCCACACCACCACCACAAACCACAATGCCACCACCACCACCGACACCACCACCACCACCACCACCACCTCCACAGTCACCACAACCCACCACCACCAAAACCACCACCATAACCACAAACCACTACACCACCACCACCAGAAACACCACCACCACCAGCACCACCATAACTCAGCACAACCCACCACAACCACCACCGCCACCACAAACCATCACACCATTACCACCGCCATCACCACTACTGCCACCACCACCGCCATCACCACAACCCACCACCACCGCCACCACAAACCGCCACGCCACCACCACAACCACCATCACAACCACCACCCACCCACCACCCACCCACCACCCACCACCACCAGCAACACCACCAGCAGCATCACCACCAACACCACAGCCAACCACCACCGCCGCCACCATCACCACTACCACCACAAACCACCACGCCACCACCACCTCCCACCACCACTGCCACAACCACCACCACTTCAACCCACCACCACCACCACCACTCAACCACCACTCAACCACTACACAACCACCCCCACCGCAGCCACCACCACCACCGCCACCACCACAACAAACCACCGCCACCACCACGACAACCCGCCACAACTGCCACCACCGCCGCGCAATCTACCACACCCCCACCGCCACCGCCGCGACCACCACCACTACCAACAGCACAACCCACCACCACAACCACCGCCGCAAGCCACCACAACACCACCACCACCACCGCCACTACCACCACCACCACCAACACCACCTCCACAAGCCACCGCCACCACCACCACCTTAACCCACCATCACCACATACCACCACGCCACAACCACCACCACCGCCGCCACCGCCGCCGCCGCCACAACCCACCACCACCACCACCACAAACCAACACGCCACCACCACCGCCACCACCACCCACCACCACAACGACCACCACCACAACAAACCACCACGCCACCGCCACCAGAACCACCACCACAGCCACCACCACCACCACCCAACACCACAACCACCACCTCCACCACCACCACCACCCACCACCACCACAGCCACCACCACCAGCACCGCAACAAACCACCACCACCGCCACCACCACCACAACCACCACCACCTCCACCGCCACCATCACCACAACCCGCCACCACCGCAACCACTACCACCACAAATACCACCACGACAAACCACCACACCACCACCACCACCACTACCACCACCGCAGCCCACCACCACTACCACCACGAATACCACCACCACCATCAGAAACCACCGCACCACCACCACCACCGCCATTACCACAACCACCACAACAACACCAACACCACCACCAACCACCACGCCACCACCACCACCGCCACCACCACCGCCACCACCAGCACCACCAGAGCCCACCACCGCCACCACCACCTCAGAGAGGCCCCAAGAGATGCCCAAGAGGCGCCCAGGAGGCATTACAAATGCCCTTCAGGGGCCCCCGAGAGCCCTCCGACGAGACCCCAAGAGGCATCCAGTAGGACTTCTGAGCCAAAATCAAGGCGCAGAGGCGGGCGTCGTCGTCGTTATCGTCGTCGCCGTCGTCCTCGTCGACGCTCCCCGCCGCCGCCGCCCGCCGCCGCAGGCGCCAGCGCCGGCCCAGAAGAGGAAATCGTCGTCTTCATCGACGCTCCCCGCCGCCGCCGCCAGCCGCCGCCGCCGCCAGCGCCGGCCCGAGGAGGGAGAGAAGAGAAGTATATAGGGGAGGAGGAGGGGGGGGTCGAACCCCCCCCCGTCACGGGAGGGGGGGGGTTCGAACCCCCCCCTTTCCATCCAGGGGGGGGGGGTCCGGTTTTTCCCCCTCCCCTCCAAACGACCGGGGGGCCTTCCTGGGGCCCACCTATAACGGATCTGTTCGACGGACTCAAGTTCGACTCGAGTCCGACCCAGTTTCGACTCAGGTTCGATTCGGGGTCGACTCATGTCGACAGACGTTCGACGCAGACGCAAGAGTGAAGCGAGTGCCTCCAGGAATGTCCCCATAACGAGCTTCCAAGTATCGGTCTTTGGCTTGAGATTGCCTTTGTATCCTCTTGCACGTAACGGTCGGTTCCTGGGCCAACCTCTCCACTCCCAGGGGAGCGGTAATGATCGTGTGTATTTAGGCTTCCTTCATGGGGTCCGGGTAGATGGAGTCGGGGGATCGCGCCGCGTCGCCGATGCATCGCCGATGCGGCTCGATGTGCAGCCCGTTGTCCTTCTCGCCGACGTCGCCGATGCATCGCTGACGTCGCCGACGCATCGTTGGTGCAGGCCACTCGTGCTATCGGGCCGTTCCTGGGGTTTGTGCCGTGGCCTGCGCTCGTGGCCCCAGGCCCGCCGTGCCCAGAAAAGAGCGCCCTATCGTTTCCGATGCAGTGCGTCTGCCGGACGGCAGCCTTTCCGGCCCCCGCGAGGGTCCCGCCCGTGAGGGCCCGCCCGACCCCGCAGGGCGTGCGTAAGGTAATGTTTGGTTCCCATACGTGATCGCGTCGTAAGTAACATCAGGACGGCCAAGTTTTTCGTTTTTTCCGGCCCCCTGGGGCCTTCGCCGGGCCCTGGGGGCGTCAGAACATGATTCAAGATAAAAACCAACCCCAGGGAAAGGATCGGGACTTCCGGGTCCGGGGACGTCGTCCTGGAAAAATCAAGACGTCGCAGTGTGGGTTTCTTGGGGACGATTTTTTGGGCAGCGCCCGCCACGCAGACCCGCCGTGCAGTAGCTAAGCACCAGACTATCTCTGGTCTGGATTTTGCGTTGGTCGCCACCTGTGGACAAACCAAAATGCGTTCCGTGTTGCAACACGGTGACTGTATTGCGATCGCATCGCAACGGGGTCCCGACGTGCTTCACACCTCCCAAGCGTGATTGCCACCCGGGGTTTCAGGCCCCCTTCCTGGGGTGACGATCGTCACAATCGAAGCGCTGAACTGAGGGCCGCTGTTGGGCTCAAGCGAGGCTTGGGTTTTCGATTTGTTCCTCGGATTTATGTCATGGAGCCTGCTTGTGGCCTAGGTCCCTTCGTTCTTTATCACGCGTCCCTCACAGTAGCACGATGGCTGTATCGGCAATAACATATTTTCTTCAAAGAGTGCTTGCACTCAGGGCTCATCATTGTTTTCTAAGGAAGTGGGCTGCTGTGCCGCTCTGGCGGCTATGTGGCCGCCGTTGCCGCCCCGTCTCCGCGTCGTCGCCGCCCGTCCTCTGGGTCTGGCTGTCGGTCTGGCGGGTATGTCGCCGCCGTCGCCACCCTGTCGCCGCCTCGTCGCCGCCCGTCCTCTGGCCTGACTGTCGGTCTGGCGGCTATGTCGCCGCCGTCGCCGTCCCGTCGCCGCCTCGTCGCCGCCCGTCCTCTGGCCTGACTGTCGGTCTGGTGGCTGTGTTGTTGCCGTCGTCGCCCCGTCGCTGCCGTCGCCGCTCGTCGCCGCCGTTAGATTTCACAACATAGAGTGCACCACATATATTGCTCCACGTCAATTGCGCAACATCGATTGCGTACCACATATACTGCACAACATATACTGCATCGCATAGATTGCACAACGTTGGTTGCACCACATTGATTGCCCCACGTAGATTGCACAACATAGATGGCGCAACATGTATTGCTCCACGTGCGTTGCACCACACATGTTGCTCCACACGTATGGAATACCACAGGTTGCACAACGTCTACTGCACCACGTAGATTGCTCTACATTATTGCGTATGCAGATATGGTTAGACACGCTGTTTCGGGCCCACGCTGGTTCACACATGTTGTGTGCAGGTAAGTAAGTGTGTATGTATGTATGTATGTATGTATGCATGTATCTATGTATGTATGTGTGTGTGTATGTATGTATTTATGTATGTATGTATGTATGCATGTATGTATGTATGTATGCGTGTATGTATGCATGCGTGTCTGTATGTATGTATGCATGCATGCATGCATACATGTATGTATGTATGTATGTATGTATGTATGTATGTATGTTTGGATGCATGTATGCGTGTAGGTATGTATGATTGTATACATGTATGTGTGTATGTATGTATGTATGTGTATGTATGTGTATGTATGTATGTGTATGTATGTATATATATTATGTATGCATATATATTATATATGTATGTATGTTTGCATGCATGCATGTGTGTATGTATGTATGTATGTGTGTGTATGTATGTATGTATGTATGTATGTATGTATGTATGTCTATATGTATGTATATATGTATGTGTGTATGTATGCATGCATGCATGCATGCATGCATGCATGTAGGTAGGTAGGTAGGTAGGTAGGTAGGTAGGTAGGTATATATGTCTGTCTGTCTGTCTGTCTGTCTGTCTGTCTGTCTGTCTGTCTGTATGTATGTATGTATGTATGTATGTATGTATGTATACATGTATGTGTATATACACCTATACGGCCACCCTTCGGGGGATAAGGAGGTTGTGGGGGGGGGAGAGGGGGGGAACCAACATCTGACTCAATCGAGCTCACTATCAATCTCACTCAACGGGACACCACGGGGCACTTGTCGATCTCATTATCGATCTCACTATCGATCTCACTCAACGGGACATCACGGGACACCACGGGCCACCACGGAACCTCACGGGGCACCGCGGGACACCTCTCGATCTCATTATCGGTCTCACTACCGATCTCACTATCGATCTCACTCACTTGGACACCATAGGACACCACGGGACACCACTGTACACCTCGGGACACCACATCGATCTCACTATCGATCTCACTATCGATCTCACTATCGATCTCACTCAACGGGACACCACGGGACACCACGGGGCATCACATCGATCTCATTATCGATCTCACTATCGATCTCATTTTTTGGGACACCACGTGACACCTCGGGACACCACATCGATCTCAGTATCGATCTCGCTTTTGATCTCACTATCGATCTCACTCAACGGGACACCACGGGACACTACGGGACACTTGTCGATCTCACTATCGATCTCAGTATCGCTCTCACTATCGATCTCATTCAACGGGACACCATCGGATACCACGGGACACCGCGGGACACCGCGAGCCACCGCCGGACGGCCGGGAGGGGGAGAATCATTTGTCTGGACTTCACCCTAGTAACGGCGAACACCACGGGACACACCACGGGACACCGCGGGACACCGCGAGCCACCGCCGGACGGGCGGGCGGAGGAGAATCATTTGTCTTGACTAGCAGCGGCGGCTTCATTCCTCTCGCGCGCCCACGCAGCTTCGCCTCGTCCGCACGCACGACACGAACGAAACGGAACGATTTCCCGGTTGGGGGTCTCCGTTCCACTGCGATCTCACCCCCAACCTCCGATATGTATATATATATATGCATGTGTATATACCTATGTCTATGTGTATATATATATATGTGTAAACATGTGTATCTATAAACATATAATAATGGCCCAAAGCCGACGAGGTCGTCTGGGATCCGACGAAGGCGAAGCTCCTACGCGCGGCCGAGGGGGAGCTCCAGTGGAGGCTGTGTGGGCCATCCTGGGAGCCTCGGAGGGGTCCCAGACTTCCTTGTGGTTTGGGGGATCCTTTAGGTGTCTTGGCATCGCTCGGACGTGTGCATGTTTCCTCGGCGAGGACCACCGCTGAGCATTTGAGGCCATCTTGCGAAGAAGTACGCACGAAGCCGCAACACGCGCGGGGAATGGACGTCCGAGCAACGGCTAGGTGTGCGATCATGGGCCCTGAGTTGAATGCAGCCGTCCAGCTCTCGCGCCGACGACCGCGGGAAACTGCTGGAGGCCGCTGGACACCGCCGCAGACGGTCGGGAGACCGCCGAAGACCGCCGAGAACCGCTTGGAGACCGCCGAAGAGCCGAAGATCGCCGAAGACGGCCCAGGAGCGCTGGGTAGCAAGTCGACCCATGAACAAAAGGCATCACTCCACCTATGGCCCTCCATGTTGCACTACGGCCCATCGGGCGCCGTGGCGTATACTGTACCACGCAAAAGCTCACGCCAGATCTCATGGTATATGCTAAGCCCCGTGGGGCCGTAGGTAGGATGGTGTCGCTTGTTTTTCGTATCGACAAGGTGTCCATGGTCGAATATGTAAGGCAATTCGTCCAGATTCCGTCGGATCCAGTGGCTGGACGACATTCGGACGACGTGCGCGGACGAACTCCGGTCGAAGCTTGGACGAGCTTCCTTCGAAATCAGGACGAGCTTCGGACGAAATCCCGGTCGAGACCACGTTTCTGGTGGGCCCGTGGAGGTTTGCAAAGGCTCCCATGCAGGTCTCGACCTAAATGGTGTTTTGGCGATTTCGTCGATCGTTTTCGTTTCGATTTGCGACGAAGGCGTGGCAAAGACAAAACGAGGGAAGTCGAAAGCAAAGCGAACGCGGAAACCATCGCCTAGGTCGAGCCCAGATCCCATACATCGGCGGCGAGCTTGGGGGGGAAATGAAGGAGCGGGCTTTCTCAGAAGGTTGGGAAGTCCTTTGGCCGAAGACGCAGAAAACCTCTCAGAAGGCCGGAGGGCTTCTGAGAAGCCCCGCCGCCTTCTGAGAAGGCCTCCTCCTTCTGAGAAGGCCTCCTCCTTCTCATTTCCATCCCTCGCTCGCCGCCGAATGATGGCTCGCCCAGTAGAGGAGGCGGCGGTTGCCTGGGGTCTCTTGTCGTGTGCATGCATGCCCCTCCTCTCTGGCTCTCCTCCTCGCTGCGTCCCTCCTCGTTTCTTCTTCTCCTCATCCTGCTCCTCCTCCTCCTCCCTCCTCCTCCTCCTCCTCCTCCACCTCCTCCTGCTCCTCCTCCTCCTCATCCCTCCTTCTCTCCTGCTCCTTCTCCTGCTCCTCCTCCTTCCTCTTCTTCTCCCTCCCTCCCTCCCTCCCTCCTTCCTCTCCTCCTCCCTCACCTCCTGCTCCTCCTCCTCATCCTCCTGCTCCTCCAGCTCCTCCTGCTCCTCCTGCTCCTCCTCCTCCTCCTCCTGCCCTTCCTCCTTCTCCTCCACCTCCTCCTCCTCCGCCTCCTCCTTCTCCCTCTCTTCCCTCCCCTCCCTCTCCTCCTCCTCTTCCTCCTCCTTCTCCTCCTCCTCTTCCATGAAGACTCGCCCAGTGGAGGAGGCGGACCACAGGGGTCTCTCGTCGTGGCCCCGCTCCTCCTCTCTGGCTCTCCTCCTCGCTGCGTCTCTCCTCGCTCCTGTTCGCCGTGCCGCCGGCCGCTTCTCCTGCTGCTGCTGCTCGCTCTTCCTCCTTCTCCTTCCTTCCTTCCCTCCTGCTCCTGCTTCTGCTCCTTCTCCTGCTCCTCCGCCTTCTCCTCCTCCTCCTCCTCCCATTCCCTCCCCACCCTCCCTTTCTCCCTCCTTCTTCCTCTCCCTCGTCCTCTCCTCCTCCTCCTCCTCCTCCTCCTCCTCCTCCTCCTCCTCCTCCTTCTCTTATTATCGCAAACGTGGTGAAGGCTGCCGAGGATCTCATTGGCACCCGCAGCACAGAACTCAATGTTGATCTAGCGGAGGACAAGGCAATGGTTTTTGGCTCGTGTCCTCAAGTGCCAATTGCAGAAGCTTGGCGTGAAGTCGCGTGCACTCGAGCGGTTCGACCTTGCCCTGGGCAGACCCCGCGCGGCGCGTGGGTCCACGGCTCGGATGCTCAGATTCATGGACTTGAAAAAGGCGGATTGCTTATCTGCGGGTTTTGCGTCGTCGCTTCACCGTGGTAACATCTCCGGAGTACGGCCAGCGGCCACGTTCGGCAGCATGATCACTGGCCTCTGGCCTCACATCCCGTGAACTACTCACCCTATGCCGTGCCTTGTTGCCGTACTGGGGCGGTTCTTTGGACGGGAGGATGTTGTTATGTGGCGATCTTGCGTGGCAGGCTTCGGTGACGCCCATCCTGCAGTGCGCCCAGGCTTTGTGGCGGTCTCTGGTGGGATTTGGGGCCATCGTACTCTTTCGGAGATTCCTGCAGAGGGCGTGGGACGCTGAGATCGACCAGTTCGCTATCTTCGAGCAGGCTCAGTGGAATCTCTCTGCGGGCCCCATCTACCGAGCCATGTTGTGTCCGGGGCCTTCTGGCTATGTTGTGTCGAGATCGACCTCTTTACACGTCACCCGCCATGCTTGCCAAGCTTTTGCACGCCAGCGTAATGCGACATCATGGCCGTAATTTTGCGAGCTCTCTAGATGGGGGGGCGGGCCGTGAAGTCTCTGCTAATGTAGTTGCCAACTGCATCCGCTCCAAAAGATTTAATCCTTTCCAAAAGCATCTCATTGACTCTGTCTTTTCAGGGGAGGGGTGGACGGAGCACCGCCTCGCCAATTATATTCTTGAGTCCGCGGGCATGTGCCCATTGTGTGATCAACCTGATTCCGTGCACCACCGTCTCTGGCACTGCGTAGCGTGTGAGTCCCAGCGCACCGATTCCGTGCCAGACGAAATCATACACGCGGCACGCTCGGACCGTCTGAGCTGCTATGGTCTAGGCTCGTCGTTTTCCAGCCGGACGATGGCGAGTTTCCGCCCCCCTCTGATGCATTAAGGCCAGATTTTCAAGATGCCCAGGGGACTTCTATTTCCTGGGAGGTTTTCCAAGAGCTCAGTGTCGATTGTGATGGATGTGAATTTCGCAGGCTCGACCGCGCGGCTTCTGCTGCCGTTTTCCTCGAGCCTTCGGACGCGTACCAAGTCAAATGCAGGCTCCACGAGGCAGTTTGGGATAGCCTTCCCCAAACGGCTCCGCCGCGGAGCACCTCGTTCTCGCTGTCCTGTCTCTTGTCCAGACCAGGCCCGTGCGACCATGTTCTGATTGTTTAGGTGCGGCTCGTTTGTGCAACAAGCCGTCCTTGGCGCAGCTTGCGCACGCTCAGGTTTTCGCTTGGCTTCGGCGCTTCGGCGTGGTGCACATGAGGGCCATGGACATGAGCGCGTTGGTCAAGTGATGCACACACACTCGCGCATAGGTCGGATTAGTTGAGTCAGACTTTGCCACCGAAGGACCAGAGGAGTGCTCCGGGCAGCAAGGACGCCGATCTTCTTGCTAAAGACGCCTTCAGGCTCCACCCCCACAGCTCCCCATCGAGCGCCGAGCGCAGGAGCCTGATGGCCAAGAGGTTGCGGGCTGTTGCCAAGCTGGTGGCCACTGTGCTGCCACTGTTCCCTCTCCCCACTTTCAAGCGAAGTAAGACGCCGAGCTCCACCCATGAGGCGTCGTGGCATGTGTGGTCTCCGGTGGGCGAGGGCAAGATGAGGTGTGCTCAGTGTCTTCGCTTGGCCAAGGCTGGTCCAGATCTGGCTTTGATGCAGTGCCATGGTCCTCCTCCTGTCCTCCGTCAGCTGTGTGACAGCGAGAGTGTCCACCGTCACAGCCTGCAAGCCGCGTGGACGAAGCGCTCGCGCCCGCTACTCTATTGCGTGCAGTGTGGCGCTTTTGCGTAGACTGGTCAAGCGGTGCGAGCTCGTCATCTCGGCAAGGAAGGCCTACTAGTTTCGGCGGCCCCACTCTGGGCAGCATCCGCAGCACCGCAGGCGCCACGAAGAGGTGGCCCTTGCGTCGGAGGCCGACCTGCGCTTGATAAAGGAGGCGATTGGGTGTGCGGTTGAGGTTGTGGGTGGCACCTCGTCGCTTAGTTTTTGGGCAGGGTTTATAAACACCCCTGGGATGGACGCCCTCCCGGCCCGCCTGCAGGCTCGCGAAGCCCATGCTGCCGAGGAGTGTCGA
>CAUYUJ010018231.1:15000-23114 GCA_963575745.1 Prorocentrum cordatum | reverse complement strand
CGGACGCACGCACACACACACACACACACACACACACACACACACACACACACACACACACGCACACGCACACGCACACACACACACAACACACACACACGCACACACGCACACACACACACGACACACCACGCACACACACACACACGGACATTACGCACACGCACACACGCAACGCACACGCAGCACGCACGCGCGCGCGCTCGCACGCGCGCGCGCCTCGCACGCGCGCGCGCGCTCGCGCGCGCGGCGCACGCGCGGCACGCGCGCACGCACGCGCGCGCGCACGCGCGCACGCACGCACGCACGCACGCGCACACACACACACACGCGCACACGCGCACACACACACACACACACACGCGCACACACACACACACACGCGCACACACACACACGCGCACACACACACACACGCGCACACACACACACACGCACACACGCACACACACACACACACCTTCCCAATGCTGAGGAAGGGCAGGAAAAAAGGGGGACTTGGGGGGCTGGGGGCAGGGCGAGAAGAATGGGGAATGAGGGCGAAGGGCGCAGGGGCCGATCATGAAACTCGGCGCGCCCCCTTGCCTTCGTGCTTGAGTGGGCGCGGCCCTCCTCGCCCCCATCGCCCCAAAGGTTGAGCGCGTCGATGGGATGATGCGCTTTCCTTCCCACCCGCTTTCTGCCAGTCGCCATCTTGGCTCAGGGCAGAGAGGGGCCCCGTGTCCGCAGTGGCTTTGGCCTCGAGGGATGAGTGTTTGCAGCGACGCATCGAGGCATGCAGTCTGATGGTCTTACGCGGAGACCGCTTGCAGGCGATGCGTTGACATCTGTTCCTATCAAGCAGTCTTGGGCTCATAACGACGGCGCTGGCGCATCGTGGCGGGGTTGCGGTTATGCTGGTGTTACGACTAAAGAAGTGCAAGTGGTAGGTCATGTGAAAGTTGGATTGTCTTCAGCTTCTGCGACGTCTTGTTCTTGCCGCGGGCGTCTGCATCGAGCTGACCAGTCGGCCAATCCCTTGAAAGCCAACGCGCACGCTGCAGTCGGCATTCTGATTGCCATGACAAAGTGCATCGATGCATCCCGCTCAGCACAAGGCGTCGACGTGCCATCTATCGTGTTCCGGCACATCGCGCCCGCGTCTTGTTTGGTGGCGCAGCCGCTGGTGCCGCGAGGTTTTGTCGCTATGGTGATTTCGGTATCGATTTTGATGGGCGCACGCGCGAGTGGGAGCGCCTGTGCACGGCGATCTGCGGCCATCAGGTGATTGCGGACATGGCCGGGCATGTTCGGGGCCCCTCGCACGCGCAAGGCGCGTCGTGGGGCCCGTTCTACTCCGGCAGCCAGTCGCTGGCAGACGTCGTTAGTTCCATTGTTTTAGTTGGGCGCCACGCAGGGCCGCTGCGTGCGTTCAAAAAAAATGTGCACCCTGACTGTGGTGCCAAATTGTTTGGGGGCTTTGTTCTCCGAGCTCGTGCAGGCTCGCTACTGCAACGATGGCAATGCTGGCGTTGCGCGCCCGCCCCCTGCTAGTCGGACGACCAAATGCAAACGCAATTACGTCGCCGTCGACGCTGAGGCCGCGTGGAACCTGCTCGAGAAGGCCATGCAGGCTGGAAGCAGCCTCGAGGCCGCGCGTGCGTTGAACGACGACGAGGCCGCGTACGGTTGCAGGGAAAACCAGGGCTCTACATGGATAAACTTCGCTTTGCAGCCCGACTACATTGGTGCCATCAGCTTGAGGCGAAAGACTACGCCAACCATTTTAACTTCGTATCTGATCCAGGGCATCGCAGCTACGAGGAGTGCCTTCTCTGGCCTACTCGCGGGGGCGGGATTGCGCGCGGGGCTGAACGTTGCCTGGCTCGGGGCAAAGGGCTTCGGCTTTTTAATGTTAGGTTGGTCGGGCTCGGTTTCTGATTCATGGGCATCGGGGCTTCGATCGCCCTCCCCCGTGGAGGATGATAATGGGATGAGTAGGTGGGGAGGGTGGGGGCGGGGTGGGGGTGGGGTGGGGCGGTGTGTGTGTGTGTGTGTGTGTGTGTGTGTGTGTGTGTGTGTGTGTGTGTGTGTGTGTGTGTGCGTGGGGGATGCGAGGTCCCTCCCGACCTCCCCCTCCCCCTCCCCATCACCCTTCTCCTCGTCCTCCTCCGAAGCTTCCTGGGGAGGTGTATGCAAATATGATATGGGGAAAGAATGGCGCGCGCCCCCTGACAATCAGAGCGGCGCGTGCCTCCTCCACGCTCAGGGTGGCGCAAGCCCCCTGACAATGATGACAGGGCAGATCACGCAATCCCCCCAATCAGAGTAGCGCAAGCCTCCTGACAATGCGCATCTGGCGCCCATGAGGATAATGTCGTATTTCCGCCCCGGCAGCACCTCTTGCTAGGGCGCGAGCTCAGCTCGCGGGCGACGGAGCAGCCATGGGCGACGCCATCGCAACATTAGCAGCAAGGAACAAGCTTGAGCGCGTGGCCTCCCCCAGGCAGCTGCAGGGGAGATCGCATCAGCTTCGCCCGCTTCCAGGGCGCGCCCGAGACGAGCTCGATTTGCCTGGCGCTGCGAACGCGAGGCCGGCCGACCAGACCGAGTCTCGCACTGTTGTTCCAGACGTGGCGAGCGGCGCTGATGCTGCATGCGTTGTAGACAGGGCGTCTGGAGAACAGCTTGCGGTTTTGCCCGCCGATTGCACGGCGGTTCCGCTTCTGGTTGATGCTTGGCCAAGGCTCGATCGGGGCTGCAGGGGCAGCGTTTGCGATGTTCCACCAGGGCATGATGACCCACCCCAGGTTCGATCAGATCCACAGAGCCACCAGGGACTTGGTGAACGCAGAGAAGCATTGTATGTGTTCAATATTTATGGTGCAAGATGTGGCCAGCGTACCTGCACGGCATGAACAGTGGGCCATTCAATAGCGGAGTCAGTTCCACGCAACAATAATGCTGCTGAACGTATTCCCACAAAATTATGATTTCGAGTCCACAGCTTTCAGGGAGCATCCGCATCGCATTGCCAACGATTGGAACATGCCCTGTGGCAGCAGGGCGGAGAGACAAGCCGTATTCGGAGACGAATTCCAAATGTATTCGTTCAATAAGCAAATCAGCCAACCGAAGCAGGCCAACCTGGATTGCATGGGAGAGAGCCGCGCGCGCACAAATCCCTGAGTTCTGGGGCGCCAAGATGGTGTTGGGGTCACGACTGGACGACGTCGATCCCGACTCAAACGATTCTTTTGCGGTCAGGAATCCTTCTGGAGGTGGCCTACGTTCAGCTTGTGGGCTCATGGCGGTATCGATGCACGGCAACGTGACAAACCATGCAGGCTGGGACATGGGCGCGCCGTTTCCTCAGTCATGCATGCACGACCAATGGCAATCGCAAGCGATGTGCTTGCGACAGGCCGTTCAGTCTGACAAGCCGGCTTGCAATCAGCTTGTTCGGCATGCCGCAACCGCGACGTCTGCAGATTCATTGGGCGCGCGCGTGCGTGGCCGTAGACGCTGCGCGCCCATTTTCCGACAGGTTGCTGAGAATTCATATTGGGATTGGTATTCAGAGCAGATTGCCATGATCAAGGCGCCGAACCACGCGTTCAATTACATCGTGGGCCTGGCCAATGGCGGGCGGCAGTCCCGGGGCCGCGCGTGGAGCGCAGTTCGCGCTACTCTCTATGACAGTGGCAATTTGAAGTCCATGGGCATGCACCCAGGGGAGAGCGACAAGGCAACGGAGGCATTTTCGCTGACGCTGCATATTGATCAGAATAGAATGTGGGCCATGAGCAAGCACAGCCTGCCTCCTGGTAGCCATGCAACTGCGGCGTCAACATCGTCGCGCGTCGCCGACGGGGCCTGCGCGATCATGAACTCGGACAATCAAGACCTGTTGTTTCTGGAGGATGTTCAGCGCACTAAAGCAGCGGCGCAGGCGCTTTGGAACGACGTGGCCCTGGTTGCAAATGGTAAGCCTGTCAGGGCGTCGTTTGAATTCTTGCGCAGCGACAAGTATGGCCGTAGGTCTTTCGCTGGGAGGCATTTGCTGACATATCTGCTTTCGACAATGGCGGACGACAACCAGTTGCGAAGGCGCCCGTGGCGTGCTGCGGCTGGATGCCCGAGCAAATTCTTACAGGAGGCTTCAGTGCGACAGGCTCCAGCATCTAGTCAACGCAAGTGGAGTTTTCGAGGCGCGCGGGGCGCCTCGCAGACCCGGCGTGGACAAGCAAGATTTCGTCGACATGTCCAAGGTGCTGAAACAAACAAGCTATGGCATCTAAGTTCAGGAGTTGCAAGCACACGTTGCCAACGCTGGCCCAAAATTCGGGGGAGGAAAAAACAAGGCCTACGTTGAACGAGAAGTGGGCGAACAAGGCTTCAGCGGCATGGGCATGGCCACGCGAATATCTGCGGCGTCGGCGCACGGCAATCCTGTGATCCCGGGGCGCGGCCTGCGAAGCTCGCGCCGCCTCCGCAAGTCGTCCAGTGCGGAGATCGTTGCTGGTTGTCCTTTGGCCACCGCGCGCGGGCGTCCTTGGGCTGGCCGCTGCGCCGCGGCGTCGTTGGCGACATGATGTATTTCACATTTGCCAAGGGCCAGTTTCCGGCAAATATGTTGCGCGGTGATGCTTTATCGACTGCTGCGACCGTTTCAGGTGTAGAAGTATTGGGGTTGGGGTTTAACTTGTCTGGTTTCTACGCTTAGCTTCTGAGGTCTACGATGTGCAGGCCATTTGTTTGAGCTGCAGGTCGCAGCAGTCGGTAAAACTACAGCAAAATTGGTTTAGCACCTTGAGGATCGCGTTGCTTGGCTCCACGTCGCGCGCTCATCCGATTGGAAGGTCGCCCCTGCAGCGGCCTTCGTGCTGGCCGACGCTGAAGCTGCCGTGCGGCAGATCACGCAACCAGCTGTTCGCGTGGGGCGCTCGCTGGCGACATCTGCTGGCGCGTTGAGCTTGAATGACCTCTTGCAGCGCGCTCCTTTAACGGCGATGTTGACGTGCCCGAAGGGGCGGCGACTCCGAAGGGCGCTTGCGACATCATTGATAAATCGCTGGGCCCTGACGACCCTGCCGACGCCACGGGTGATCCTTTACGACCGGCGTTTAATTCGCCCCAGCGTTTGACGTCGCGCCGGCCGAGGCGGTGTTCGAGGACCCCCGACGCTGAAGATAAGAGCGAATTTCCAGAGGTCGGGGAGACTATCGAGACGGGAAAGCTAAGGCACCGATGCGCCGAATACAAAATGCGCCAGATACAGAAATTCGCTGGCTTGGACCCAGCGGGTCCGAAATAGAAGAATGCAAAGGCAATGGCTGAGGCAAGGGCTAGGCCGAAGCCCATGGCAGGCAGCCCTCCAGGGGGGCTGCCGCCTCCCCCTCCACCGCCACCACCGCCGCCACTACCACCACCGCCAGCACCTCCAGTGCCTGCGACAGCGCCAGCACCACCACCGCCAGCACCAGCGCCAGCACCTCCAGTGCCAGCGGCAGCACCAGCGCCAGCGCTTCCGCTACCACCGCCAGCGGCAGCGCATGTTCATGGACCACCTGTTATTCCAGGCCTGGTTTACACTACAGTTGGGCGCGGGCGTTGCGGCCGATTGAACGGGCTATTCGAGCTTCGCTACAGCCCTGGTTTACGCGACGCGGCGCCGTGGAAGATGCGCGCCGGGGATGCGCCTCAAACAAATGGGCAACTCGATCACCGACGTTCCGAGAACTCGTACAGGCACCAGAGGGTGACGAAACGTGGGTGCGCAGGTGGTGAGATGAGAGCAGGTGCTGCCACCCTTGATGTAAATTGCTGTGAACATACATCGGGCGTGGAAGAGTGGCATTGGCCTCTGGCAGAGTGGCATATGGGCCTCCTGCTGCCGCGCTGACCCAGTGCGCGTCTGGGAAACAAGAACACATCAACATTATTGTCGTCGTCATCACCGTCGGTACCGTCGTCATCCGCATTATCATAACCAGATTTCGCCATATATCGTCACCTCCCATTACAAGCATCATAAACTTCACCAGCTCCCATTCCCTTTCTCACCTTCATCCTCATCCATCGGTTTCACCGCCACCATCATCACCGTCATAGCCCAAGTGACATCTATCAAAACCCAAGTGCTATCCACGAAAATCCATCAAACTATAGACACGCATTCCCGAAACGGTTACTGATCTAACCCCCCTGACCTAAACCACCGCGCAGTTTATGTAATCATGGCACGCAGATGCCATGGCATGTGCCGCTATGTGATTCCACGCCTCGCGTTGCAATGCTGGGCTACGCAGTGCCATACTGTCCCGTGCCATGCCATGGCAAGCCATGCGATGCTATGCTATCCGCCGCTGTGTGATGCCATGCCGTTCGCTGTAGTGCTATGGCATGCAATAATTGATTCCGCAATGCCGCCCCATGCTATTCCATGCTACGTTTTTCCGTGCATCCGCACGTCGTGCTATGCCGTGCTGTGCATGGTGCACTCTTTGGGGATCATTGTTCTCTTCGGCCTCCGACTGTGCGTTTGGAGAGAGGCTGGACGCAGTGGTACGGAATGGGTGGGAGGGGTAGGACTTCAGATATCACGCGATCGTGTTTAGCGTGTCCCTTCCCCCCCTCTTCCATTCCTTGTCCATCCTCTCCCCTCGCTCCGTCCGTCCGTCCTGGCTCTCTGTCACCTTCCGTTCCTCATTCTCTTCCTTGTTGTCCTCCTCCTCCTCGTCCTCTTCCTCCTCCTCCTTGTCCTCCTCCTCCTCCTCCTCCTCCTCCTCCTCCCTCCCAGCCGCAAGGCAAGGCTTCTATACAATGGGAGCCAAAACATACTACTCCATACTGTACTACGCAACATAGCGATGCCCCGATGTGGCACTTCTTCTCTGCACTTGCACCTCATCATTTTTGCAGTCGGTGGCCTAGCCGGGCCAGCGACGGGGAGGGAGGGAGTGATAATGTTGATCATGATGTTAAAAACGATAGCGACCATGACCATTATTACAATGATTGTGGTTGTGGCGACGGTGATGGAAACGGTAATGATGTTGTTGATTGTAGTGCAAGTGATGATGATGATGATGATGATGTTGGTGATGATGAGGATAAGGATGAGGATGTTGATGATGTTGTTGTAGATGATGATGATGATGCTGATGATGATGATGATGCTGATGATGATGATGATGATGATGATGATGATGATGATGATTCTGGTGGTGGTGATAATCACGAGGATGTTGATGACGATGATGAGGCTGCTGCTGATGATGGTGATGAGGCTGATGCTGATGATACTGATGCTGATGATGCTGCTGCTGACGATGATGATGCTACTGCTGATGATGATGGTGGAGGAGGAGGAGGAGGAGGAGGAGGAGGAGGCGGCGGAGGCGGAGGCGGAGGCGGAGGTGGAGACGGAGGCGGAGGCGGAGGAGGAGGAGGAGGAGGAGGAGAAGGAGGAGGGGCGTCCCACCCGCCCGGGACGCGAGCAGGGTCCCGCGAACACGTGCGCGGGCGCCGCACGGCGGCCGCTGACGGCCGCACGATGACCCCAGGAGAACTCCGCCAGAGCGAACTCCCGAAGTTCGCCAAGCCCCCCCCCCCCGACGGCAGCGTTCGCCTGCGACACTCGACCAGCACGGCGCAGACATGGTGGGCAGCGCGAGCGGTGGTGCGACGACTCATCGCAATGGCCGCGCGCTTCGTCCCTGAAGCAGCCGTGCAACACTGCGTCGGCGACGAGCGCAACCAGCCCCGATTCGCCGCGAGGTTCGCGGTCGCTGCTGCCAGGGAAGGGCTTTATCCGGAGCTCCAAACTTGGCTTCTGCATTGCGCTGTGCTGCGTCCGTGCGTTTTTTCCTCGCGATGCTTGTCGGTCCCTATGCGGCGGACGGCGTTTGGCTCATCTTGAGGGGGGGACGCCAAACAGTGGTTGGAATTGAGGGCCCAGATAGGCACCAACACCAGTATCGGTGGTCCCTTCCACCGATGGCTGGATGGTCCCCCTCTCGGTGATGGTGGTGATGCTCGAGCTGCTTCGGTGGCCAAAAGATTACCACCACCATAATCGAAGCTTATCTTCCCCCAGAGGAACTTCCCTTCCCAGACGCGCGACGTCCTGA
>CAUYUJ010018231.1:5000-12500 GCA_963575745.1 Prorocentrum cordatum | reverse complement strand
TTGTCCGAACTCAGCCGAACTCAGCCCCTCCTGATAAGATGCTGAGTCCGTGGGGAGTAGGTCCGCACGGAGTGCTCTGTCTTCGTCCAGACTTATTCCGTCCTGACTTTAGCCCCCTCTCGGCTCCCTGGCGCTGAGCTTCGCCGCCGCCGTCGCCGCCACAGCCCTCGATCGAGAGTCGACACTTGAGATCTCGAAGGTCGAGAATTGAGAATCGAGACTCGAGACTCGAGATTCGATTGAGAATCGAGAATCGAGACTCCAGACTGCATGAGCGCAAACTTTCGGAGCTCCGAGCGGATTTCTCGTGTCGGCGCTGTGGATCCGCAGCGAAACGGTTATCCCGATCTTTGTCCGTGGGAGAATTGGCAGGTTACGCGCATTTTTTGTTCGAGTAGCTCGCGCGCCCTTGGCTTGTTCGGAGAAGAGGCCAATCGCCAAAGTCATTGTTTGTTTGCGTGGGAATGGGGCTCGTCATTCTGCCAGGGCGCGCGGAGCAGAGACGTTGGCGCCCTGGCGCGATTGCAGGAACGTCGGGCGACGTCGAACGATTTCGGGGATACAGTCGAGGTGGATTGTTAGGTCGACCCTGCCAAATCAAGGGTGTTCTTGCAGGGGTTTTATGGTTTCGGGATCACTTATTTAATCGCTTCGCTCATTCCGCCGGCCCGTATTGTGCCCTCGCTGGCGTTTGGGCTTTTGGGGGCCTTTGGGGGTCCTCGTTGGGGGTTTCTTGGGGGCCTCTTGGGTTTCTGTTGGAGCCTCTTTGGGGTTCCTTGGAGCTCCTTTGGGAGCATTTGGGAGCATCTTGGGGCTTTGGGCGCCGCTTGGGGCCGAGGGCTCGATATGTCCGTTCCGGTTCCCACTTTGGGGCCATCTTGGACCGTGTCGGAGGCCTCTTGGGCGGTCTCGCCCTCTTGGGGCACAAAGCTCAAGTTTTCGGTTCGTGGTCCCTCTCTTGGGTCTCTCTTGGGGCCGTCTTGGTGCCTCTTGGGCCGTCTCGGGCCCTTCTTGGGCCGTCTTGGGGCCTTCTTGGGGGCCTCTTGGGCCGTCTTGGGGCGCTCTTGGGGGCCTCTTGGGCCGTCTTGGAGCGTCGGAAACGTGAAAAGGCGAGGAAGCCAAAAACCTTCAGAAACCTAATGGAAATCACTGAATTTTGCCTCTTGGGGCTCCGTTTTGGAGCCTTTTGGGGTCTCTTTCGGGCCTCTTGGCGCCTCTTGGGGCCTTTCGGGGGCCTCTTGGGGCGTCCTGGAGGCCTTTTGACGCGGAAGGCTCGGATTTTCGGTTCGTGGTCTCCATCTTGGGCCCCTCTTGGGGCCCTCTTGGGGCCCTCTTGGGCGCCTTTTAGGCTGTTTTGGGGCCCTCTTGGGCGGTCTTGGGGCTCTCTTGGGGGCCTCTTGGGCCGTCTTGGAGTGTGGTCTTGGGGGCCTCTTGGGCCGTCTTGGAGCGTCGGAAAGGTGAAAAGGCGAGGAAGCCAAAAACCTTCAAAAACCTAAGGAAAATCATTGATTTTTGCCTCTTGGGGCTCTCTTGGGAAGGGTCGGGGCTCTCTTGGGACGTCTTGGAGGCCTCTTGGGCAGTCTTGACGCCGTGTTGGGCGTCTTGGGCCGATCGTTCGGTGATTCGGAGCCCTCTTGGACCGTCTTGGGGGCCTCTTATGGCCCTCTTGGCGCGCTCCGGGGGGCGTGGAAGGCCGCGCCCAGGAGGGAAACCATCTCTGAGTAAAAGTTCCCGGGCTTCGGTCGGGGTACTTTTCGCCGGGGGACCCCCAGGGGCCGCCCCGCGCGCGCAAACTAGAATTACTGTTAACCAGTTACCGGAGATCTTAGCACGCCTCTGGCCCGTTGGGCTGGCGAATTTAGTTCCCGTGGGTCCGAAATCAGCTTGGGGGCGAGTTCGGAAAGTTTGAAGGGGTTCCATCGCGGCGGCTTTCCCCGGGAAGGTTGTCGCGTGAGCTGATCTCCCCAGTTGGACTAGCCTGTGCGCCCTTATCGTTCGTTATGTGGTTGTACGGTCACTGTCTGAAATCCAGGCTGAAGAGTCCTTCAGCCCCATTTGTCTGTCAGTTGCTTGCAACGCACGCGCCAATGCAGTGGCCCTCGGGCGAAGCGGTCTCGCATGGCCAGACGTCGGCCAGAATTTCGATGGAGCGGCTTTGTCGCCGTAGCGAAAAACAACCTCAACAGCGGTGGGCGACAAAAAACCCAGGACACGGGCAGGGATAAGAATTCCCCCACGCAGTGAATCGGCGTCACCCCAACCTACAAATACTATGGGTGCGCCGCCGCCACAGGGGCGACGCGCGCACCGAGAAATCTTGTAGTACATGCGTCGTGGCGGGCGCTTTCTGGCCACACCGGTCTGGGCGTCTTATAGTTTATGCGTCGTGTTTGGCGCTTGGGAAATGATATGCTACAGGATGGGTGTACGACATGTTCGGGTCGGACGCGCGCCTCCAAGACTAGCACATAGCATTCGTGCGTCTTTGTGCGTCCCAGTGAACCCCCTGGCGGCGCCTCCGGCGACCCTCCCCCTGGCGTCGCCTCCGCGCGGCCAGGAGGGGGCTGGGCGCCAGACCGCGAGATCCGCGCGGACCTCCGAAGCCTTGAGACATGGTGCCAACATCGCAGAGCGGATTCCCTTCGGAAATACAATAGGATGGGCCCAGAGCGTGCTGGAGAAGTTTGTTTTGGATTTCGAGGTGAATTTCGTCTGGTTTTTGTTGGCCAGGAATGAAGACAACAAAAACAAATTCACTGGAAATTCACTTCGTTTTTCGCTCGCCATTTCGGTGTTGTGCATCGACAGAAATCCATGCACAAATCCGTTGCAGCACGTCTTCAAGGTCGGTGCAGTGACTTGTGTGTGTGTGTGTGTCGCGATCCCACTTAGTGCTGGGCGCTGCCCCCCCTGGTGCCGGCTCCTTGCAGCTGCCTGGTCCGCCCACCCCCCCAGCTGCTTCGCCGTCGCTGGCCCCCGCCCCCGGCGCTGCCCCGCCGCCGCCTGGCCCCGCTCTGAGGGGGCCCGGCCCCGCGTCTCCCTCCTGACCGCGCCGGGCGTCCTCTTCCCCCCCCGGGCACTGCGACTTGATTTTCGCTCTGCGTGCCCCACTACAGCTTCAGTGCCAGCGCAGTCGCTCTGCCCAGCCGCCGACGCAAAAAAAGTGTGTGTGTGTGTGTGCATGGCGGCGCTCTGCTTGCCCAGGCAGTCCTGCGCACTTCTGAGGCCCAGGGGCGCGGCAGCGAGCTTGACGGGCGTCCCCGGCCCAGCCTCGAGCCTCCGGAGGCCTCCTGGGGGCCAGCAGGGACCGACACGGTGGTGTGGTTTTTGGAATGCACGGCCCCGTGGGTCCCGATTCCTCCCCCCTCTCCAGGGGTACAAGTCGGACCGAGGCATTACGATCGAAGTCGGCTCGGGGAGGGCGCTCTGATATTGTAGTGGCCTCCGGCCAGTGCCGTCGATCCATGGCGCTCAGGATGATGAGGATTAGGATGAGGATGAGGATGAGGATGAGGATGAGGATGATGATGATCATGATCATGATCATGATGATGATGATGATGATGATGATGATGATGATGATGATGATGATGATGATGATGATGATGATGATGATGATGATGGTGATGGTGATGGTGATGGTGATGATGATGATGATGATGATGATGATGATGATGGTGGTGGTGATGATGATGATTATGATGATGATGCTGCTGATGATGATGATGATGGTGATGATGATGGTGATGGTGATGGTGATGGTGATGATGGTGATGGTGATGGAGATGGTGATGATCCCGGCCCCCCTCCCACCCCCTCTCCTCTCTCCTGTCCCCTTCCCCCTCTCTCCTGTCCCCCCCCCCTCTCCCTTACCCTCCCCGCCCCCCCTCTCTCCAGTCCTCCCCCCCCCATCACTCCTGTCCCCCCCCCCCCCCTCTCCCCCCCCCCTCCTCCTGTCCCCCCCCCTCCTCTCTCCGGTCCCCAGCCCTCCAACCCCTCTCTCCTGTCCCCCCCCATCCCCCTCCCCTGGCAGAGCGCCCATCTGCAAAGCGGACCCTCCCGCCTTTCCCTGCAGCTCCCGCTCCCGCCTGCGAGGGCCCCCCCCTTTGCAGCCCCTTCCCGTTGCAGAGCGCCCCCCTCCCCCTCCCCTCTCTTGTCCTCACCGTTGCAGAGCAAAACTTCGGAGGGGGGGGTGGGGGGGGCGAAATCGAGGGGGGGGGGCTGGAAGGGGGGGAGGAGGTGCCGAGCACTGAATTCGTCAGTTAATGAGGTCCCCCCCCCCTCCCCCCTCCACCCTCCCAAGCAGAGCTGAAGCTCATGCTGAAGCAGAGCTTCAGCTTAGACTTCTTAAACTCACACGCCGGATCTGCGGGTTTTTCGTGTTTGATGGACGTTCTTGTGCGTCATGGGGAGGGTGCCTTTGGACGTTCTGTGTGTTCTGGCCGACGGAGGGTCTCGTGTGTTTGAAGGATGTTCTTCTGGACTGGGTACGACTGTAGTCTTCGAAAGGGAAACAACAATATCATCATAAGCTTCCGACGCTCTGCTCGGATTTCTTGGATCTGCGCCGGAGCCTTTTGGCAGCGCCTTCGGCGCCGCCCCTGGCGCATTCGCGCTCCAGCGAGGGGGGTCCAGCTCAGATCCAAAAAGTCCGCGCGGACCGCCACCAGTTTACGCTTATGTTGTTTTTGGTTTCCCTTTGGGTGGCCTCTGAAGCCCGATGGCGGGCCCAATGGCCGAGCTCGGGAGAAACCGCTGAGACGAGGCTTTCGTCGAGTTCACGACCTCACGGCTTCGCAGTAGTTCGCCAGCAACTTTGCCTTTAGATGGGAGTGTGTTGGTACATAGTTCTTTCTTTGTTTTTCCAGCTCCGTTTCCGCTTGGGCAACGCAGAGCACAGGGGCGAATTGCGCCGACATTCGCGCGCAATCTTCCGCGCAAGCTCGCGCGTGAGCGCCATCGTCTCCAGTGTAGCGTGCCGCCCAGGTGGCCCGCGTAAGCCACCGCGCAAGGTCGCTACAGTCAACCCGCATACACCGCGGCGACAATAGTTTGGCCCATTTATCTTGCCACGGCGAATGAAGGCGAGAACGTCGCAAGGCTTGCGATGCCCCCCCCCTCCCCCGTAGACTCCTACACCAAGACAACAAAGCGCCGCGGTGGCGCAACTAATAAGTAGTAACTTTTTAATTCCAGGGGATTAATCATTCCGCCTATTTTTTGACGCATGGAAAATGCTTCCGCGCCAGCGCGAGGGAAATCCACTGGGAAAGGCAAATGGGCCTAAACTGTCGTCCCGCCAGGGTAGTACGGATGGGCAATCCTGTCAAGGGTACCTTTGCATCCTTGCCTCCTCGGTCTATACTTGGCCACTTTCGTTCGCCGCGCTGCGCTCGAAAAGCTTCGAACTGAGCGCCCAAGGCCCTTGTATCCTGATCGCGCATCCTTATGATACGGGCCGGCTGGGATCTTCCCGCGTCCTCGTCTCCAGCGCAGCGTGCCGCGCCGACGGCCCGCGTAAGCCGCCGCGTGAGGTCGCCGCGCCATCTCGCGTAAGGCCCGTATGTTTTTCCCAACCAACCTGTGTTGTTGGGTCCTCGTTTTGAAGAGACGATCCCCGCGTTCCTCCTCCCCATCCTCCTCCTCCTCCTCCCTCCTCCTCCTCCTCCTCCTCCTCCTCCTCCTCCTCCTCCTCCTCTCCTCTCCTCTCCTCCTCCCCCTCCTCCTCTTCTCTCCTCCTCCCCCTCCTCCCTTCCTCCTCCCTCCTCCCCCTCTTTTTCGTTCGTCGCCCACATGCTGTGAGGCGCGTGCCGCCCCCGTCGCGGTCGGACCGGACTTGAGGTTGCCACGCCGTCGGAGTTCTGGCCGAGCGGTGGCGAAGCGCCCTGGCCCGCCTCGGGGGCCCACCAAAAGCCTGGTCTGCGTTACATGGTCTCGGAACCTGTTGTTTCTTGCCGAGGCTGCGTATGATGCTCCGAGACCCCTTGTTTGTTCTTAGAACGCTCTTCAGTTCTAAGGAAC
Source organism: Prorocentrum cordatum (assembly GCA_963575745.1). Taxonomy (NCBI): domain Eukaryota; class Dinophyceae; order Prorocentrales; family Prorocentraceae; genus Prorocentrum; species Prorocentrum cordatum. The sequence goes on along the minus strand of CAUYUJ010018231.1, from coordinate 6,479 downwards.
TTGTGTGTGGGCTTCGCGACATGTTCTCGGAACCTTTTATTGTGGAGGCCTGACGGCCGGTGCCGCCGACCCTGAAAGACATCAGGAGGGGGAGGAGGAGGAGGAGGAGGAGGAGGAGGAGGAGGAGGAGGGGAGGAGGGGGGAGGAGGGGGAGGAGGAGGTGGAGGAGGAGGGAGGAGGAGGAGGAGGAGGAGGAGGAGGCGGAGATAGGAGGAGGAGGAGGAGGAGGGAGGAGGAGGAGATGGAGGAGGAGGAGGAGGAGGAGGAGAAAAGGACCCCTCCTGGGACCCCCCCCCCTGGAGAGGAGGACCGGAGGAGGACCGGCGGGGGAGAGGGGAGGGGAGGGGGAGGAGGACCCCCACGGACGGATTCGCATCTGATTCCCCTCCCCCCCCTGGGCCTCCTTCCCACCTGGGGAGGAGGACCCGAGGAGGACCGACGCGCTGGAGAAGGACCGGCGTGGGAGAGGACCCCCAGAGGCGATGCGAATCTGACCCCCCCCGCCAGGGAAGGGACAAAGGGAAGGGGCTTCTCTTTGACGTAATGAGGACGTGAATGGAATTCCCTCATGCTGCGAACCCGTTCCCCGAACGAGGAAGGGTGCTCTCTCTCTCTCTCTTTCTCTCTCTCTCTCTCTTTCTCCCCCCCGACGGGAGAGGAGGATGAGAAGGAGGGGACGAAAGAAGGCTCCCCGTCGACGGGACTGGGCAGACACCCCACACGCGCCGACAGGGTCGGCGGATTTGTGGCCGAGACTGCGTATGATGCTCTGAGAGCACTGCTTTCTTGTTCTCAAAGAGCACTCTTGTTTGTTCTGAGAGCATGTCGTGGTAGGCCTGTGCGAACGCCGGGACAGCGGGTCCCTGCTCACTTTGGGTCAGTTCCAATCAACCGACCCCCATCCCCATGCCCAGCCCTATCCAGACCCTCACCATCTCATCCCCCCAGTTGGGGATATACCTTTCAAAATCGGACAGAAACGGCGTATATCCCCATCTAGGGGGTAAACCGGCCAGTAGGGCCCAGGCCGCGCGAGTGGGGATAGGGATCGGTTAAACGATGCTCACTTTGGGGGCCCCCTTCGGGGACCTCAGGTGGCCGTCGTGGGGGGCCGCCGCATTCTGCCGCCGCCTCCTCGTGGGGCTCCCGCCCGGCCTGGGGTGCTGGATGGGGGCTCCGAGAGGGGCGGAGACCTGCTGCCCCGCCGCAGGGTGAGGCTCTGGTATCAAGTCGGGCACGTCCGTCCACGGGAGGAATATTCCAAAATAGTCCACAAATAGTATGGGCACGATTTTGTTGACTATTTTGGACTATTTTTGATTTCTCTCCTCATCGTAAATTTTTCCTCCAAGATCCGCCTGTATGGGGGACATGCCCGACCGAACCGCAGGGTGAGGCTCCAGTACAGTCAAGTCCTAGTTTTCTCCTTCATTGTTTTGCCGATCGGCGCGGGCCCTCGCACCCCCCGTACGCGCATAC